>JASANA010001702.1:0-15278 GCA_030248095.1 Ptycholaimellus sp. GST1_10 | reverse complement strand
AAGGGAGCACTCTTCACAAAGTATCCTGCAAGTGGATATAGCAGATGAGGATTTGCAGCAGTGCTGGCTTTCAAATTTGCAGCCAACTATGATGGAAGTGGTATGTCCTGCTGAACATCGCCACTGGCACCACTGTGAAAGGCCTGAATCGGATGGCACGTAGTGATTGTTGGATCTCTATAGGCATCCTGTAGGACTCGATTGGCCTCCTTGTAGTCTGTGGACTGGTTATGCTGACACCATACTACAATTGTGTGAGCTTGGCTATTGAGGAAGAAAGGAGGAGCTTGTCAGGCACTGGGAGTGGGTTAGAGTCAACGTGTCGTCCACCCAGTGGCACTAAGTCTTCGCCCTTTTTATATGGTTATTACGCTTTTACAGGGACCCCCGCTAAAAAACCACCATTTTTAGAAAAAACGAAAATGGTAACTTTTCAATAAAAATTGATTGTGTCAGTATCAGTACACTTTTAGAATAACCTAAGAATACCTTCTTTGTACTATTTGAGAACACTTTATTTTACACACGTCATCTCTTTGGGGTAAAAACTTTATTATGACTAGTTACTACTAAAATAGCAAAAACGGCCAAAACAGCCACAAACCTGGTTTTATTTCGATTTGGAATCACTAAAAGTAAATAATCCCTTTTATTAATTCATTGCAGAATACGTATTTTTGAGCCTTAATTATTATTGAGATTTAGAGCTATCGCAATATGGTCAAATATTCCAATTTATTGCAATTGTTTGATATTTGATATTTGAAGCTTAAAAACTAGTCATTTAGGCTTTTTAAGGTGTAACTTTACTTTTTTGACCCAAAACTTTAACAGAAGTTGGGATAAATATGTGCAAATGGCTTAGAAGAGCTTTATCTATAAGTTTGTTGTTTGTTGACAAAGTTGGTGGAATTGGTCCTGTAAAAAATGGTGGTTTTTTAGTGGGGGCTCCTGTATGAATGATAATTGCAAACTGTAAATTGGTTTAAATTTAAAAAATATTGTGTTAAATAACAATGACAATAATATTATGTCTTACTAACACTTATAGTAATGGTAAAAACGTTCACGTTTTAAGCAATTTCAGGCTTAAATTCCCTTTGCTATGTTACCCTAACAGCGACATTTCCAATGCAGGGCTTTAACAACAACTTCAACGCTGTGCCCGTGTGCTGGAGCCTTGGAGATGGAGCATTGGGCATTGGGCCACTGGCTTACCTAGACCTTGTGTAGATCTCTGGTCATTCTTGTCTACCTGTACCTTGTTCTTTTTTTTCCAAGTGTCCTTTTATGCCAAAGCGCAAACGCTGTGAGGCAGACAATAGCAGGGATCGCGGCACATTCATGGGGGGAAATTTTAGAAGGTAAGGAAATTTAGTGAAGTTTGATCGCTTGCTGCAAAAAGGGCTGCTGCTGCTGTCCTTGCCCGCGCCTCGTTGCCAATCTGCTCCCTCGGATTGTCCAGCCCGATCGCTCGCCAAGGCAGTCTATTCCACCAGCGCCGTAGCCGGACTGGTTGGAGGCGGTTGAGCCTATCTCGCGCCCCTAGCCCAGCCTCTCCAATGTCTGCCAGTCGCCAGAAGCCGAGGGTGGGGAGTTGAGACTCACGTTGGGCCTGGACAGCTCGCCGAGTGCTGTGGTTGTGATGTGGGGGGGAGGGGGCGGTATTGAGCTCCTCCAGCCAGGCGCCATAGGCCCGCCCCTGGACCAGGCTCCGCCAGACAAATAGGAAGCACTGGCGGAAAAGGAGCTCCTCATAGGATGGGAGCTTTGCCTTGGAGAGGACCAGCTGGCGGTTGTTTTCCCAGTCATTTAGGGCAATGCGAGCCTGTCTGCCTAGGAGGCTCCGCACCCGGTTGGCTGCAGCCAAGGTGGACGGTGGACAGTAGGGCAGGGAATGGAGGATGAGGCCACCAACTCGCTGAAGGAGGGCTAGGCGGGTGGCAGCAGGGTGGTGGGCGAGGAGGCGCTGAAGAGCAGCTTGAATCCCCCTGGCAGATCCACAGATCCTCTGCCAGTGCTTATTGAAGGACAGGAGGGGGTCCAGGATGACGCCCAGGTAGCGCATGGCTGTTTCCTCCTGGAGCTGGTGGTCGGCGAAGAGGAGGGGGCAAGGGAGGCGGCTGAGGTGTGGGGAAAGGGAGAAGATGAGTAGCTGGGTCTTGCCTGGGTGGATTTGGAGGCCCATTCCTGCTAGGTGGATGCGGATGGACTCGAGGTCCTCCTCGATGGTTCTCTTTTCCTAGTCACGTCTGCTCTTGTCATTTTAGCGTATGCTCCCCCGCCCGGACTTGTAGTGAATCTCATCTCATACTTCTTTATGATTAGAATACCTTTGAATGAGTGTAGCTCTGTGAGTTCTTGTTCCTGAATTTCGAGATCAACAAACGTTATCCACAGCTTTTTTCATCCATCAACGGTTAATCATTAACATGGATAGTGGCGATTCTATACACCTCAAAATTCACATAGGTAACAGGGCATGTCCCAGATCGCAGCAAGATAATGAAGTACACACAAGCTGAATGATTCGTGGCTAATCATTTTTTTGCCCAGAAAAGTGCTCACGGCCGAATATAATCCCATCGTCACCTTCCACTGAAAATCAGGTCTGCGCAGTAGCAGTCTCCCCTAGAGCCTTTGAGCCAGAAGCAAAGAAAAATGGGCGAACCGCCATGGTGCCCTAAAACGCAGCAAAAATGCACCAAAATTGCCGATCACTTGGCAGAGAACGAATGGGCCGTCTTGGCCTGGAAACTGAAACTGAGATCAAACTAGAACTAAAGTAGAAGCTCGGAAAAGCATTGAAAGGGGAGGGGTGTGGGAGCCTATGCGAGCAGAGGTGGCATCTACTTGCCAGAAGGCTTTCGGCACCAGCGGCGAGGTGCTAAGCTGCCCCCACTCCACCTCCACTCACTCACAGTGAGCTCTTCAGGGTATCCCTCCCCTGCCGCAAAAAGATGAAAGAACAGTATAATCATGTGGGGGTAGGGAAGGGTGAGTCTAAGTGTGGAAGGGCTGGGGGCGAAGCTGTTGGTGGTGGAGGTAGCGCAGTTGGCGAGCAGACAGTGCTCCCCCAAGTCCCTGGCCTCCGCCCTGTCATGCATTCACTTACCCTGCAGCCAGAGGCTCAGACTGAAAACGAGGCCCACTGCCGAGGGGTGGAGTATCCAGGGCCTGGGTCCCGGAGTCCTCCAGATGCGAGCTGGCGCCATCGGCTTTGCTGGCATCCACGGTGCCCTCCCCCAGATGCTCCACCTGACAGCCACTCCCCGGCAGCAAACTCTCAGTGAAGGGAGAAGGGGAACCGCAAACTGGTGGCACACTAGAGGATCCCGAGAGGGAAGTCTCTAGAGGCACCAGTGACGAGATGGAGCGAGTGACGACGTGTCCTTTATGATCATTGACGGAGACAAAGCTGATGACGCCCCTCCCGTCTGGCAGCAGCTGCTCCACTCGCACCAGCTTCCTGCCGGGGCAGAGCCTCCTTGAGGAGGGCTGGTGAGCCGAGTTGGAGAAGGAACTCGGAGCCCTGCTTGTGCCTTGTCGCCGTGGCCAGGTGTACGCTCCGCAAGTACCCCAGTTACTGTGTCTGCCACCGCTGGCACAGCTGGCGGACCAGCTCGTCCTTCCTGGCGAAGCCCTCCCGAAGGCGCTGTTTCTCCAGCTCTAGACCAGGCTCGACAAAGCTGCATTGGTGCAGGAAGTCGGCTGGACAGAGAGGCCTCCAGTCCGATGGGTTCTCGGTGAGCATGCAGAGTGAGCGGGTGTTGATGCAGGACTCCACGCGGGCGATGATGGTGAGGAAATCGTCCAGCTTCACCACGTGGTGCCAGAGCTCCGCCTTCAGGTGATAATTATTTATTAAATTTACCATCGAGAGAGAGAGTGGCAGCCTTTCCATGTAGGTTCCGGTAGTAGAGTCATAATAGATGTAAGGAAAGCTCAAGGCTAAAATTGATATGTGTAAACCCGTGAGACAACGGGTCTTGACTAAAAAGACTAAAGGTCAAAACTTGACTAAAGATACAAATTTTGTTATTTAACCGGGAGGGGTTTTGGGAGGGTAAAGAGGAGGCTGGGGATGGCAAAGGGAGGAACTATGACATGCTCCGTCTAAAAGGGCTACTAATTCAGTTTAACAGAGGTATGTTTTTTTTTTTTTTTTTTTTTTTTATTTTTTTTATTTTTTTATTATATTTATATAATTTTTTTTTTTTTTTTTTTTTTTTTATTTTTTTTTTTTCTTTTTTTTTTTTTTTTTTTTTTTTTTTTTTTTATATTTTTTTTTTTTTTTCTTTTTTTTTCCCGCCGGGCCGGGGGAGCCGTGGCCCCGCCCCCCTGGGCTGGCCGCTCCGCGTTGAAGCGCTGTGGGACATTTTCAACTTTGTCATTGCCTTGACATAGATGTTAGCATAGAGAATAACATAAAGAGTTAACCGAAGCAACGCCAGTGCTATATTATTTAGGACAATAATTAAATGTTGGGGGAGGTTGGATGAAACATTGGAAGACTGAGTAGGGGGCCAGTATATATTGTATATCAATTTCTATTTTTAGTTTTTTGATTTGTGACCTTTTTTTACTTATAATATTTATTAATACTGAAACATGTAAATATTAAGTAGCATTTCTCCATAAGCTAAAGTCGCGGAGCACTTCAGACAATGTAGCAAATCCGCAACTGCATTTATGTGAAAACAAATAGTTGTTCTGTACAATTTAGTTCGTTCGCCACTTTCCAGCAAAAAACCGCACTTGAAAAGCTTAATCATGGCAAATTTCTCCAATCACTGAAAAGCTAGAGAGCTGATTTTTTCACACAATGTTCCCCCAACCTTGCTTAGTATGTACGTAAATTGACGGGGGACATGTATGGTGTACATTGCAGGCATTATCTCGACATAGAAAACACCTGGAGATCTAAAAATTTATGTTAATGTTAGTGACCCTTTGACCTTACTTGTATTTTGAGCTCCAAAGCTTTGGCTGGGGCTAAAAAATGAAGCCTAAAATCAGGTTTAAAAAATTCATGAACGGGCTGTTCTATTTATGAATGACCTCACAAAAATTGTTATTTCTTCAGTTCTCTGCAACTAAACGAGAAGCCAATTTATGCACATACTAAGCAAGGTTGGGAAACATTGTGTGAAAATCAGCTCTCTAGCTTTCAGGTAATTGGAGAAATTAATTTTCAAAAAGTGATATTAGGGTGTCCGAAGACTTTGTACCCCCCGGTATATAATCGTCTATGATATTATTGTAGCCTAGACACAAGCCCTGGAGAATGGTTGTGCAAATTTATCCGAGCTAAAGTGATAGAGCGCACAAACTTCTGGCTACATTTAAGCACCTAGCCTTAGTTCAAGCAAGATGCTCTCTTATGAGAGCCCCTCCCAATGAGTCTACAAATTTATCCTCCAAGCTATATAAGAGAAAGAGAAAGAGTGCGCAAACTTCTAAAATGAGGCGGGGCTATACTTAAGCAATAGTTCCAGCTAGAAACTAATGTGAGGTATTCTTGTGAGAGCTCCTTCCAAAACCAATACTTATCTTAATCTGCAGGGAAGTTATTCGCTGGCTTCCTGGCCCATCATCTACTCGCTCATCGGCCATGTCATCTGCTATCTCAATGACACCATTCATTTTGAGGTTTTCGCTTCATTTTGTTCAGCTGATTAGTTGAGTTGAATGAATTATGAACGTCAAAACACCCCTCCTATTCAAATCAAATAACTTCTTTATCTTCTTCTGGGCAAAGTTTTCCGCTCCCACTGCAGGGCTGGGCCTTTTTCGCCTGTAACCTGAGGCAGGGCTGGCAAAAAGATGCGACCGCCTCTACAGCCTTTGACAAAAAATCTGCCTAATTTGAAGGTCGACATCGGGGCCGTGTGTTATCCAGGGCAAGTATTTTAGAACCTTAATATCTTGCCGAGCAGATGGGAAAAGAGCAATGCAGCAGACAATAACAGAGTGAATGTATGAAATTAATTTGGCGAAAATTCCACTTGCAGTTTTAAATATTGCATATCACGCTGGTCAAAAGTTTCCAAATCTGGGCTTACTTTTGAAATTGGTGGAAAAACCAATGACCCGTCCTGTTGAGTGACAAATTTTCATGGATAGCCTTGCCTCTTTAGTAACTTTTGATTTTGTAGCACTAGTTGTGGCGTTTCCTAAGCTGGTTTCGTCGACCTTGAGTTGATGGTGCGGGCGGAAGAGTGCTCAGCTCAGTCTTGTCTATAACCCCTTCCTGTCGTCCCTATTTTTCCCTGCTCAGTGACCAACTAAAGAGAATCTCGCTACGTTACTGCTGCAATTAACCACAGCGATTGGTAGCAGAGAGTGGTTTGCTAAGCTGTACCCTCCGACCTACCACCTATACAAAGCCTACTACAATGCCCAGCTCAACTTCCGTCCACTGCTCCATTTCTACAACTTCAGCCTTTGATCTTGCCGCCTTCTAACGATGGCGTTCAAGTCAAACTGCTCAAGTCACCAATCTACCGCGACAGGACAGCGAACCAAAAACAGCCTGCAATTGACTGCCTTTCGCTTCGCTGCCAGACAAGCTCACCTGCAGTGACAGAAATTCACTCAGCCATGGCTGGCTTTGTGAATTTTGATTCGACGACATTTGCGACTACACTGCAAGGTATTGAAAATTGACCTTGAGTCTATTTTCAATATCCGCTCTTCACCAGCAACATTGCAGCACCAAGTTTCATGCTATCCTTGAATGGATATTGCGAAACTCTCTATGTCAATCAATGTCATCGAAGACGTCAATCAATGTCATTGCCACCGTACTTTGCTGCAACGGGACCGAAAATGAACTGAAAAGTTCCTTTTCAACACCAGCCCGCTTCCAATGATTTCACTCTATCCTTATGGATTTTGCGAAATCATTCTCTGCTGACGATCAAGACAAGAATCGACTTCACTGCTTGGGCAATGAAAATTAACTGCAAAGTTTATTTTCATGCTGTCTACACAAGCACCGTCGATGGCAATTTCATTATCCTTGAATGGATTCTGAAATTCCCTGCAGCTGCCAGCCAACCAGCGGAATCTTTGTCTTCACTGCTATAGTTCAAAAATTGGCGCCGGTCAATTTTCAAAACTCACTGTTGCCTGCTGCAATCTTCGCTGGCCAACACCGTTTACAAAATCATTTCGGATTTGTAAACTTTTGAGCATCGCTGGAAAAAGACCAGCCCGATTCAGAATCGGCCACTGTCTTTCGACTTTGCCCATCTAGATTTACTAATCTCTTATGATTACGTAAATCGTTGACCAAGAAACTGGAAGACAATCGATGAAACCAATTCAGAATCGGCCTCTACTCTTCAATGGTCGATAACAACCTGAACAGGCGCAGCCTAGTGGACTGCCTCCACTGCGGCTTCTACGGCCTGCCGGTCCTCTGCAACCCCAGCCTGCCTGCCAGCGGCCAGAAGGACTCCTTCATGGACAGCGTCAACTGCAAGCGCAATGCCTTCAAGGCCTCCGCCCACTGCATACCCCCCGACAATCAATGCTGCCCACAAAGGCTCCTCCAGAGACCTTTGCCCCCTCCTTCTGCCCGTCCCTGAAGACAGTGTAACTTCTGGACAACTACCGCTGCTTTTGCTATGGCTTCCTGGATGGCCACAACTGGAACCTGAACATCGTGGATTGCAAACCGTGCAGCATGCTGGATGGCTTCGACTGTGGCCTCTGCCACTTCCAGCCCGCCATCAGCGACACCAACTGACTGCGGCTACTGCTTGCTGCCTGTCTTCCGCTCCGGCATCAAGCAGAACAAGTTCAGCATCTGTGTCGTCTTCGACTACGGCAGCTCCATAAATGCGTACAGTGCCATGAAGCTCTGCCCCTAGGACGATGCCCTATCCAGTTCCTCAAAGGCCCCCACTATCACCCATCCTTACTATGCCTAACAGTAAGGGGTCGGTGGTGTACCTGGCCTATGGAAACCTGGACGGCTTCCCCAATGGCTTCCGCCTGCATGCCGACGAATTGGCCAACTGCAGTCAATTCGTCGTCTGCCAGACATTGCACTATCTATTGAGATATGCAAATTCTATCTACACTTCTTTCGACAACTCCAAAGGGAGGCGAGAGTTGAACTAAACTTAAAGTTTGCGCAACTCATCAAAGCCTCCTTTGGATCGACCTACTGACAGCTCTGCACTGGCAGTTCCTCCAACGCTGCCCGCCTGTGACAATCATGCAGCCGCAATTCTCATCGATTACTCAGCGTCATCCCGAGCTGCATAAACTTCTTCGCAGCCTTCAACCTCTAACAATGCTCCAGGTCTTCCCCGGCCGGCATAAACTCTTCGTAACCTTCCAACTGGAACATTTGCCTGGCCTCCTCCCCAAATGCTGGAAGCTCCTCCCCGCCGTAAAACTGGGCCATTGTGGCCACCAATACCCCGATGCGGGGCTTTGCTCTCATCCCTGAAAATCTGAGGAGACAGGACATGTTCTTCCCGAGCTGCGCTAAATTGTCTTGCCGCAGAATGTCATCCCATGCTGCGGGACTTGCGCAACTCAATCTGGCCAACCTTCATCGCCAGCCAACTTTGATGTCTTCCAGTGTTACCTTCTCCTGGTGCAAACGATTTGATTCGTCATAAGCTATATTATTGCATTTTGTGGAGTTAGTCATTATGTGATTGAATGGTGAAGATGTCAAGGACATCTTAGATTTTTGACCGCGGATCAGCCCAAAGGGCCGCTCCGCGGTCTATAGAGGTTACTCAACTTTTGTCCTCATGTGTATATATATGTTCCTGGAAATGCTGGGAACGGGCGAATTCTCAACGGATTGGGACAAACTTTTTTTTTCCTGAAAGGTAATGCTATTTTAGTAAGATCTGGAGGGGTAGACCCGGAATTTGAGCTTTTGAAACATTACTTTTTTGGGTAGAATGGTTTAAACATTGCAATATACAGTTTTTGCACTGTAGCTCCTGTAATCTTAAGAATTGCACAGAAGACTTGAGTTTTTTTGTTCACAAGTTGTATATAGCAATTCCAAATCTGTGCTTACTTTTGAAAATGGTTGAGAAACCACAGACTTACTTTCTTGAGTGACAAACTTTCATGCGCGGCAATGTCATCAATAATTAGTAACAGCTGAATGGCTAAGAATTGCACAGAAGACTTGAGTTTTTTTGTTCACAAGTCGTATATAGCAATTCCAAATCTGTGCTTACTTTTGAAAATGGTTGAGAAACCACAGACTTACTTTCTTGAGTGACAAACTTTCACGCGTGGCAATGTCATCAATAATTAGTAACAGCTGAATGGCTAAGAATTGCACAGAAGACTTGAGTTTTTTTGTTCACAAGTCGTATATAGCAATTCCAAATCTGTGCTTACTTTTGAAAATGGTTGAGAAACCACAGACTTGCCTTCTTGAGTGACAAACTTTCATGCATGACAATAGCATCAATAATTAGTAGCAGCTGAACAGCTGATAATTGAACAGACAACTTGAGTTTTTTTGTTCACAAGTCGTATATAACGATTCCAAATCTGTGCTTTCTTTTGAAAATGGTTGAGAAACCACAGACTTGCCCTATTGAGTGACAAACTTTCACGCATGACAATACTATCAATAATTAGTAGCAGGCGAACGGCTGATAATTGAACAGAACACTTGAGTTTTTTTGTTCACAAGTCGTATATAACGATTCCAAATCTGTGCTTATTTTTGAAAATGGTTGAGAAACCACAGACTTGCCCTCTTGAGTGACCAACTTTCATGCACGGCAATGTCATCAATAATCAGTAACAGCTGAACAGCTAAGAATTGAACAGAAGACGTTGGTTTTTTGATTCACAAGTCATATAGCGATTCTAAATCTGTGTTTACTTTTGAAAATGGTTGAGAAACCACAGACTTACCCTCTTGAGTGACAAAATTCCATGCATTCATATTGTGTTCAAAATTAAAAATTCAAAATTTCATATATAGGATGCGCTCCGCGGTTACCTATTGCGCTTTGCGCCATATACTTGGAAATTGCACAGAAGACATTGGTTATTTGATTCACAAGTCATATATAACGATTCTGAATACGTGCTTAATTTTGCAAATGGTTGAGAAACCACAGACTTTTCCTCACCATCATCGCCTGCGTGGAGTCCTGCATCAACACCCGCTCACTCTGCATGCTCACCGAGAACCCATCGGACTGGAGGCCTCTCTGTCCAGCCAACTTCCTGCACCAATGCAGCTTTGTTGAGCCTGGTCCAGAGCTGGAGAAACAGCGCCTTTGGGAGGGCTTCGCCAGGAAGGACGAGCTGGTCCGCCAGCTGTGCCAGCGGTGGCAGACACAGTAACTGGGGCACTTGCGGAGCGTACACCTGGCCATGGCGACAACCAGGGCTCCGAGTTCCTTCTCCAACTCGGCTCACCAGCCCTCCTCAAGGAGGCTCTGCCCCGGCAGGAAGCTGGTGCAAGTGGAGCAGCTGCTGCCAGACGGGAGGGGCGTCATCAGCTTTGTCTCCGTCAATGATCATAAAGGACACGTCGTCACTCGCTCCATCTCGTCACTGGTGCCTCTAGAGACTTCCCTATCGGGATCCTCTAGTGTGCCACCAGTTTGCGGTTCCCCTTCTCCCTTCACTGAGAGTTTGCTGCCGGGGAGTGGCTGTCAGCGTCAGGTGGAGCACCCTGGGGAGGCGGAGGGCACCGTGGATGCCAGCAAAGCCGATGGCGCCAGCTCGCATCTGGAGGACTCCGGGGCCCAGGCCCTGGATACTCCACCCCTCGGTAGTGGGCCTCGTTTTCAGTCTGAGCCTCTGGCTGCAGGGTAAGTGAATGCATGACAGGGCAGAGGCCAGGGACTTGTGGGACCACTGTCTGCTCGCCAACTGCGCTACCTCCGCCACCAACAGCTTCGCCCCCAGCCCTTCCACACTTAGACTCACCCTTCCCTACCCCCACATGATTATACTGTTCTTTCATCTTTTGCGGCAGGGAGAGGATACCCTGAAGAGCTCACTGTGAGTGAGTGGAGGTGGAGTGGGGGTAGCTTCAGCACCTCACCACTGGTGCCGAAAGCCTTCTGGCAAGTAGATGCCACCTCTGCTCGCATAGGCTCCCACACCCCTCCCCCTTTCAATGCTTTTCCGAGCTTCTACTTTAGTTCTAGTTTGATCTCCGTTTCAGTTTCCAGGTCAAGACGGCCCATTCGTTCTCTGCCAAGTGATCGGCAATTAATTAGGTGCATTTTTGCTGCGTTTTAGGGCACCATGGTGGTTCGCCCATTTTTCTTTGCTTCTGGCTCAAAGGCTCTCAGGGGAGACTGCTACTGCGCAGACCTGATTTTCAGTGGAAGGTGACGATGGGATTATATTCGGCAGTGAGCACTTTTCTGGGCAAAAAAATGAATAGCCACGAATCATTCAGCTTGTGTGTACTTCATTATCTTGCTGCGATCTGGGACATGCCATGTTACCTATGTGAATTTTGAGTTGCTTATAGAATCGCCACTATCCATGTTAATGATTAACCGTTGATGGATGAAAAAAGCTGTGGATAACGTTTGTTGAGGTGAAATTCAGGAACAAGAACTCACAGAGCTACACTCATTCAAAGGTACTCTAATCATAAAGAAGTATGAGATGAGATTCACTACAAGTCCGGGCGGGGGAGCATACGATATAATGACAAGAGCAGACGGGACTAGGAAAAGAGCACAAGGTCCAGGTAGACAAGAATGACCAGAGATCTACACAAGGTCTAGGTAAGCCAGTGGCCCAATGCCCAAGGCTCCATCTCCAAGGCTCCAGCACATGGGCACAGCGTTGAAGTTGATGTTAAAGCCCTGCATTTGGAAATGTCGCTGTTAGGGTAACATAGCAAAGGGAATTTATGCCTGAAATTGCTTAAAACGTGAACGTTTTTACCATTACTATAAGTGCTAGTAAGCCACAATATTATTGTCATTGTTGTTTAACACAATATTTATTTAAATTTAAACCAATTTACAGTTTGCACTTGCAGAATACTTTGTGAAGAGTGCTCCCTTATGAAGAGAGTGGGGTAGTGGATGGCTTGGTTAGGACAGACAGCCGTAGAGAAAGGCGCCAATAAGGTTTTTAATGCTTTCACCACCATCTCGGTCACCTTTGTCACATGGCTTCCCGCCTACCACTAAAATTGCTTCCCACAAGGAAAACTGGCTGCAGGGGTACTGCAAATCAAACTGAATTACAAACGGGTGAAAGCTACCTTGAAAAGGTGTCAGAACGTTCCCGGACTTTTTTGAGAAGTCCGGGAGTGCTCTCACTTTTCATTTCCTCTTAATTAAGGCTTGCGCTTAGTTTTATTTTTTAGGCTTATGCTTAGGCTTAGGCTTAGGCTTAGGCTTAGGCTTAGGCTTGGGCTTAGGCTTAGGCTTAGGCTTAGGCTTAGTCAGGAGAAAAAGGGAATGGAAAGTGAGAGCATTCCCGGACTTTTTCAAAAAAGTCCGGGAACGTCCTGGAGGGCTTGAAAATACGAAGTACGCCTTTTTCCCATTTGTTCAGCACTGCCTGCCTGATCAGCTTCATTATACACAAAACACAAGTGACTGCAGCATCCAGACAAGCATCTGCTGATGAAGTGTAAATAATGAAACACTATTACAGCAAACATATTTACGAGACAGGGTACTAAATGATTAAATGGGTAATATAGTTGCTAGTTATTTAAGAATAAGGACTAAAATATTACTTTATATCAGATAATTAATATCAGAAAACAATATTTACAATGCCCAAATACACCTGTAATGGTTTTTCTATGTTTGCTTCTTATGTGCGGCCCATGATAGAAACAAATAAAGGCAGGCGGCTGAATGGCATGGATGAACTTATTTCAGAGATTACACCTATGTGGAATGCATTAACCACGCAAAGCTGGAGTGGAACAGCCGTGCCAAAGAGTATAGAAAAACTGATGAATTCCAGCAACGAAAACTAGCATACACACCTAATTCAAGAAGATCATTATGTTTAAATCCAACTACACCGGATTGTTTGAACAACAATGATTTGTGTTACAGATGAAGATGACTGTGATTCTGATTTTGACCCAGGTGTTCCAATGGTGCGGAATATTACAAAACAAGTATATGGCGCAAAGCGCAATAGGTGACTGCGGAGCGCTTCTAACTTCACATGTAGCAACACCTGAAAATAAAGGAAAATTTTCATTGTGAAGGTGCACATTTGTCTCTCAAAAGGAAAAGTCTGTGGTTTCTTAATCATTTTCAAAAGTCAAGGTTACTGTTGAGAATCGGTATATATGACTTGTGAATCAAAAAACCAAAGTCTTCTGTGCAATTTTCAACCGTAAGCTGCTTCTGTTTATTGATGCTATTGGTGAGCGTGAAAGTTTGTCACTGAAGAGGAAAAGTCTGTGGTTTCTCAACCATTTGCAAAATTAAGCACGTATTTAGAATCGTTATATATGACTTGTGAATCAAATAACCAATGTCTTCTGTGCAATTTCCAAGTATATGGCGCAAAGCGCAATAGGTGACCGCGGAGCGCATCCTATATATGAAATTTTGAATTTTTAATTTTGAACACAATATGAATGCATGGAATTTTGTCACTCAAGAGGGTAAGTCTGTGGTTTCTCAACCATTTTCAAAAGTAAACACAGATTTAGAATCGCTATATATGACTTGTGAATCAAAAAACCAACGTCTTCTGTTCAATTCTTAGCTGTTCAGCTGTTACTGATTATTGATGACATTGCCGTGCATGAAAGTTGGTCACTCAAGAGGGCAAGTCTGTGGTTTCTCAACCATTTTCAAAAATAAGCACAGATTTGGAATCGTTATATACGACTTGTGAACAAAAAAACTCAAGTGTTCTGTTCAATTTTTAGCCGTTCGCCTGCTACTAATTATTGATAGTATTGTCATGCGTGAAAGTATGTCACTCAGGAGGGCAAGTCTGTGGTTTCTTAACCATTTACGAAAGTAAGCACAGATTTGGAATCGTTATATACAACTTGTGAACAAAAAAACTCAAGTTGTTTGTTCAATTATCAGCCGTTCAGCTGCTACTACTTATTGATGCTATTGACATGCATGAAAGTTTGTCACTCAAGAAGGCAAGTCTGTGGTTTCTCAACCATTTTTAAAAGTAAGCACAGATTTGGAATTGCTATATACAACTTGTGAACAAAAAAACCCAAGTCTTCTGTGCAATTCTTAGCCGTTCAGCTGTTACTAATTATTGATTGCATTGCCGCGCGTGAAAGTTTGTGACTCAAGAGAGTAAGTCTGTGGTTTCTCAACCATTTTCAAAAGTAAGCACAGATTTGGTCCTGCCACATACAACTTGTGAGCAAGAAAACTCAAGTCTTCTGTGTAATTCTTAGCCGTTCAGCTGTTACTGATTATTGATGACATTGCCGTGTGTGAAAGTTTGTCACTCAAGAAAGTAAGTCTGTGGTTTCTCAACCATTTTCAAAAGTAAGCACAGATTTGGAATTGCTATATACGACTTGTGAACAAAAAAACTCAAGTCTTCTGTGCAATTCTTAAGATTACAGGAGCTACAGTGCAAAAACTGTATATTGCAATGTTTAAACCATTCTACCCAAAAAAGTAATGTTTCAAAAGCTCAAATTCCGGGTCTACCCCTCCAGATCTTACTAAAATAGCATTACCTTTCAGGAAAAAAAAAGTTTGTCCCAATCCGTTTAGAATTCGCCCGTTCTGAGCATTTCCAGGAACATATATATACACATGAGGACAAAAGTTGAGTAACCTCTATAGACCGCGGAGCGGCCCCTCGGGCTGCTCCGCGGTCAAAAGAGCTGAGCTGTCCTTGACATCTTCACCATTCAATCACATAATGACTAACTCCACAAAATGCAATAATATAGCTTATGACGAATCAAATCGTTTGCACCAGGAGAAGGTAACACTGGAAGACATCAAAGTTGGCTGGCGATGAAGGTTGGCCAGATTGAGTTGCGCAAGTCCCGCAGCATGGGATGACATTCTGCGGCAAGACAATTTAGCGCAGCTCGGGATGACAGTGTCCTGTCTGCTCAGGTTTACGGATGTGAGCAAATTGCCGCAGCTCGGGATGATGGTGGCCAATTTGCTCAGGTTTACGGCAGCGAGGAGCTTTCAGCAGTTTGGGATGATGCCAGGCAAATTGTTCAGGTTGAAGGCTGCAAAGAGGTTTATGCAGATCGGGATGACACTGAGCAATTGTTCAGGTTGAAGGCTGTGAAGAGGTTTATGCAG
>JASANA010001699.1:0-51316 GCA_030248095.1 Ptycholaimellus sp. GST1_10 | reverse complement strand
TTCTCCCAAAAATCGATTGTCCTGAGTATAAACTAAGAAAATTTCTCAAAAATTTTTTAGTTTGCCAATACATTTGCTTTGTAATTTCCGATTTTTGAAAAAAATTGTTTTTTTTTAAAAAGCTTATTTTTTGTTTATTATTACTTATCATATTATTATATTTTTTTATTTATTTATCTAATAAAATCTTAGCTAAATATATATCCAACATTATAAAATTTGAATTTAAACGTGTTGTTTTATATTAAAAGTGGAAGAAATATCTGGTACCATCGGTAGGCCGAATGTGGGTTTCTTTTCTCCAAAATTTGTAAGTGTCTCGAGTAAAAAGTAAAGGAAATACGTTTTATAGTGCGAAATATGCTTGGACAGTTGTGTGGCCATATAGCCGTATCCATATAGCTGAGCATGGACCAAAACTTGGGGCAAAATTAGACAGAACTCAACGCTATTACAGCAAAACAAAGGCCAAAATTGTTAAAAAGCAAAAAAAATAAATTGAAAACTTTTAAGAAGCAAATTTAGTACCACCTTTAATAAAAATGGAATTTACAAAAATAATTCATGACATCTCCATCGTTTGCCCAAAAATTTAGTACAATATGAGCAACTAATATATGAATAAGGTCCAAATTGTAATATAGTTCCAATAGCAATTTTAGTTATATATCTGGTACCATCACCAAGCCAAATGTAGGTATCTTTTCTCAAAAATTTGCAGTTGACTCATGTAAAAAGTAAAGGAAATACGTTTTATACTAGTAGAATCTGCTGCTTGGACAGTTGTGTGCTCAGAGACACTATCTACCCGCGTGTTTGAAAGTGGGTGTCATATGTCCGAACTCCGTACACATATAACACCCGGGCCATCGCCAGGCCGGAGCCATATAACACCAGGCAAAGAACAACCGAAAGCCTGGTGCTACATGCAGGGTGTCTTGGGTCGTTTTTGGGTGTTATGAGTCATTTTTTCGGTGTCATGCGTCTTGTTGTCACATGTCGTTTTGACACCTTGACACGCGTCGGTGTCATGAGTCGTTTTTTCGGTGTCATACGTCGTGTTTTTTTAGCCTCATGACACCGAAATTCCAGGTGTTACAAGTCGTTTTGGAAATTCATATGACACCGAAACCGCTCGGGTGTCATATGTCACGGATTCGTTATAACATAGGGCGTTTCTTTGATTTCTCTGATTCTTCATGGAATAACTTTTTGAGGCAAGATGAACATAGGACACATTGGGTATCAAAATGACCACAATGATGCAAGGATGAAGAATATTATAGTTTCATGGGGTGAGTTTTTATTAAAATTTTGAGAAATCGTTAAAAATGTGTCTTTTTTGAATAACGTTAAAAACCTTTTTTTGACATTAAAAGTGATACCACCGAGGCAACATCAGTCTATATCCTATGTTTTTCACCTGTAGAAGCTTCAAAATTTTGTTGCGATTTCAACGAGGTATAACACATAAGGGTAACTATCTTTTTGTGGGTCACCATCAGTCGAAATAGTAAGCACACTCTCGGTTCTTTCAATGAGTCAAAAATTTTTGAGTCATTTTACATTTTTGCTCATTCCTCGACTTCAAGGGCACTAAATTCAAAACGGAAAAAGGCATAGAGATCACAAAAACCTTCTTTATGAATCCCTGGCAAAATATAAGAAATTCAAAATTTGACTTTTCCAGCCCTTTGAGTCATTTATCTAAAGCCTTATATAAAATGGCTCTTAAATCATGTATTGAGTCTAACCGACGGCTAATGCGACGAGCATTAGGAGCCAAAGCAACATTCTGCGCAACTCTTAAAAAGCGAGCTTAAAAAAAGATCACCTAGGTTTGTTAAGTCTCTTTGCTGGTAAATGTGCGGCAAAACAAAGGCAGATTGCTCTCATTAGCATTACAGCGCCGACATTAACATTTGGAGAAAGCATGGAGCTACCTACACAGCTGCAATAACTCTCCTATGCCGTGCCATAAATTATGGAGCCAACGTTAAGGTAAAAATTAGCCGCTAAGGCCCAGCTAACTCTTTTTATTTTGGGTAATTGCTTCTCTTATTATTGGTATGATGTGTCAAGGTTCTTAAGAAACCCACAAAATATTCAGCCCTTCTTCTTTTCCTGCACATATTTCCGTTTCAATAACTTTCATTCCAATTTTTTTAATCGTAACCAGCTAACATTTTTTAAACATCACCTATAACTTTGTCAAAAGTACTTTGCATTGATTTTTTGCGCGGCCGAAGGCCGTCTGCCGCGGAGGGCAGGGCAGTCATAGCTCCGGAGGCCGGAGGGCATGGGTGCGGAGGCCCCGGAGCGTAGCCTAGCATGCGAAGCATGCTAGGCGAAGCGTAGGGGCCGTAGCACCCGTGCCCGGAGGCCGGAGGAGCTCTGGCGCCCTGCCCGAAGCGGCGGGCGGCCAAGGCCAGCTTAAGCAGTTACCCCATTTTTGTGTCCGTCTGTCCGCATATATATATATATGTCTTTCCGGGGCCCGTACTCCGCGGTTTTTCAACGAAATTGGCTGATTTTTTGCATGAAAGTCCGCTTGGGTGGTATCTCCAGGCCATTTTTTGGGATTGACGTAATTTTTTGATTTTCGGCCAAAACTCAATTTTTTGATGTTTCAAAGTACGAAAATTCATAAATCACTGGTTTTTCAACGAAATTGGCTGATTTTTGGCATGAAAGTCCGCCTGGGTGGTATCTCCACGCCATTATTTGGGCTTGACGTAATTTTTCGATTTTTGCCCAAAACTCACTTTTTTGATGTTTCACAGTACGAAAATTCATAAATCACTGCTTTTTCAACGAAATTGCCTGATTTTGTGCATGAAAGTGCGCCTAGGTGGTATCTCCAGGCCATTTTTTGGGCTTCACGTAATTTTTGACCGCGGAGCGGCCCGAAGGGCCGCTCCGCGGTCTATAGAGGTTACTGAACTTTTGTCCTGATATATATATATATGCGTATATATATATATATATATATGTATCTGGAAATGCTGTCCACGGGCGAATTCTCAACGGATTTGGACAAACTTTTTTTTTCCTGAAAGGTAATGCTATTTTAGGAAGATCTGGAGGGGTAGACCCGGAATTTGAACTTTTGAAACATTACTTTTTTGGGTAGAAAGGTTGAAAATTTGGGTATGCTGTAAAAGGCTCAATTCTCAACGGATTTGGACAAACTTTTTTTTTCCTGAAAGGTATTAAAATTTTAGGAAGATCTGGAGGGGTGGAACCGGTTTTCGAGCATTTGAAACATTACTTTTTTGGGTAGAAAGGTCGAAAATTTGGGTATGCTGTAAAAGGCTCAATTCTCAACGGATTTTGACAAACTTTTTTTTTCCTGAAAGGTAATTAAATTTTAGGAAGATATCGAGGGGTGGAACAAGTCCCAGCGCATTTGAAACATTACTTTTTTGGGTAGAAAGGTTGAAAAATGGGGTATGTTGATAAATGGCGAATTCTCAACAGATTTGCACAAACTTTTTTTTTGCTTAAAGGGAATACAATTTTAGGGATATCTGGAAAGGTGGAACAAGTCCCGGAGCATTTGAAACATTACTTTTTTGGGTAGAAAGGTTCAAAAATGGGGTATGTTGAGAGCTCCGCGGTCACCTATTGCGCTCTGCGCCATATACTTGTTCGATTTTTGCCCAAAACTCAATTTTTTGATGTTTCAATGTACGAAAATTCATAAATGACTGGTCATAAATCACAAGTAAAACTTGGAAGAAATGTATTTGCAATTGGCAATGCTCGTTCGTGTAGCTTAAGTGTTTGGCTTGGAAATGAGGCCGCGCATCTTGGCGCCAGCCGAGAACACCTTGTTTGACAGACCCTGCCCGTATCCACTAATTACTTTGATCTTCCTAACCATCAACACATGCAGTAGCGGCATTCCTTTGACATCTCTGGTTTGAACACTGTAATAAAGCAAGAAGCACCACAGGCAATCAGCAATAGGGGGTAAACTAGAGGCAATGGAGAGGCTACTGGGTCGCTCCATCGATGCACAATTATGATAAATGGCAGCGCAGGCCACTACTAGCAAACATCGAACATTTCCCTCCGCACAACTGAAGAAGGCCATGTTGATTGCCTTTGTTCTGTTCTTAGCTCTGCCACCTTCCAGTGTTGTGCAGGGCCAGCTCGACAGAATACCAGACGATCTTGGTTCCTTTTTATCTCATTATATTATTTGTTGTATTTATTGAATTTATGTTTTTTGTTGCACAGCTTAGAATACATTTGAAACATTCATCAAAGAGGAATTGAAGAGTCTTCGAGTTGCTATGCTAAATTATGCGTCACCAAAGCACTGTGCCATCAGTTGTCAAATGGCCCTAGAAAGCTTGTCGGACGCGGAGCTGGAAGCACTGGCTGCGGAGTTGGGCGATGAAATCAACAACTACGAACTAGGCGACTATGATGACCCAGCGTCAAGTCCAGCTGATCTTCCCACCCCTACGCCTTCAGGCAACGCGAGCAAAGAAGGCTGGGAAGACTTCTTCTTCTCTGGTCCCTTTGAAGCAAGCTGAACTAGTGCAGGCCCCGTCACGCAAAAACCGACTTCAACGCCACCACCTACGACTACAGATTACTATGCGGATGCGGACTACAGTGAAGAGGATTACGAGTACGTAGTGGAGCCATGGAGGATTACTACGACCAAAGCAGGTCGAAGCTTGTCTATACAGCTCGGAAATTGACTTTAAAAAATAGGATTCAATAGGGCGCCTAT
Source organism: Ptycholaimellus sp. GST1_10 (assembly GCA_030248095.1). Taxonomy (NCBI): domain Eukaryota; kingdom Metazoa; phylum Nematoda; class Chromadorea; order Chromadorida; family Chromadoridae; genus Ptycholaimellus; species Ptycholaimellus sp. GST1_10. Next base: position 46,566 of record JASANA010001699.1, on the reverse strand, counting down.
CCTTCCGATCAATGATTTGACAATGATTCAATGACAAATATTTGGCTTTACGTCCAAGTATAGCGAATGTTGCTAAACTTTATCTTCAATTGAAATCAGTCGTTAAGCGATGGACCCAATTCCACATAGTAGAATTAATCCAGACCCAGATGCAATTACTCCACCACCGAAGGAACCTGCGACTCCCATCCCTTCAAAACCCGCAACCAGGCCTTTATCCCTTGTTTGTCCCTAGCAATCCGCCTTTATCTGCTCAAGTTCTGGATACGTTGTCAGACTCAGCCGATAAAAATAGGAAATAACTGGTACCATCGGCAAGCCGAAAGTAAGGCTCTTTTCTCCCTAAAATCGACTGCCTCGAGTGTAAAGCCAAAGAAATTGCCATACTACTAATGGAATCTGCTTGTGGGACATTTGCATTTTGTTTTCGCGCGCAGTTCCTAGGCTCTTTTCATGCGCGCTCAAACAAAATGCAGGTGACACAGCAGATTCCATTAGTAGTATGGCAATTTCTTTGGCTTTACACTCGAGGCAGTCGATTTTAGGGAGAAAAGAGCCTTACTTTCGGCTTGCCGATGGTACCAGTTATTTCCTCAACTTTTAACATACAATAGTAAACAAATTCATTTGGTAGGATTTGAACCAATACCAATTACCAACAAATTATGTATTTAGTTAAAATTTTATTAGATCAATAAATATATACGTAAAAAGTTATTAATAAATAAATGAATTAATTTTAAAAGTTATGATAAATGATAAATGCTATGCAAAATTATTGGCAAACAAAAAATAATTGAGAAATTCCCTTGGTTTTACATTCAGGCCAATCGATTTTGGGACAAAAGAGCTTTCTCTTTGGCAAGTACAAAAATAAAATTGAACGCATGAGAAGGAATCGAACTTGCCAGTTACATTTAGCTGTCCAATCGCTTACACCACTACACCACTGGAGCATATGACTCTACGTAGTTTAACTGAAGTATTATCATCAAGTAACGGGTTGAAGGGGGGGCGAAGGAATCAAATGAATACCTACTCTCGTTCATTAGCAGATGCGAAGCAGCAGCAGGGCAGCAGCAGGGCAGCAGGGCAGCAGCAGCAGGGCAGCAGCAGGGAAGGAGTTCGGACGGCACTTTGTTTTGCATTTTTCTACCCCAAATTGTAAACTTTTTGGCGGTTTCTCGCGAGTGTACACTAATTCGAGGATGCTCTTTCCAATGCAAAAAGAATCAGAGCGATTGGATTCTTTTGTGAGGAGCAGGAGCCTTATCAATTTCAAGATCTAGCATTAACCCTCAAAACATACACTTGGGTCGAAAAGAGGGCCTGGGCGCTGACGGTCGCTTTGCTCCCTCGCGCCAGGCCAATACTTCAACGGCACCTTCAAAGCCCCGTTTGTTTTGCCCAAACCCCTGAAGGGTAGAAAAGGAATAGAATGCATTTAGGCGGTGTGAAAGAGGCACAAAAGGTGGAGGCGAACTCGGCTTGCTGTCGTCTGGCCAGTGCAGGGCTGTGCTCGGTGGAGCCGGTGCTTCGCAGTCTTTGCCCGCTTGAGTGTGGCTGCGATAATCGTTAGTGGAGTCATGCTAAAACCGCTAAGGATTTACAAGCTGTTTTATGTCTTAGTTTGAGTTAAGGGCTTGTTAAAATATTTTTTTTAGCAACGGCTGATAAAGTGCACTAAAATTAGGGCGCGGAAGCTAAGTTTATGAGGACTAAACCATTTCCACGGTCAAAATTTTGCTGTCTTTTATTTAAAATTAGTGCCAGTTTTATGAGAAATTGCTTAGGCTTCTAAGCTTTCTCGCTTTGATTATCTCCCAAAACATAATCTAGCGTTAACAGCAAATCTAATTCAGGCACCCTCACCTGCACGAACATCATCCACGGCTCCTGCTCAGGAGCTGAGGAGCATAAAGCGACTTCTTCCATTCCGCCCTGCGAAGATCGCCACCACCTCTGCCAGGGTTCCCTCGTTCTCTCCCAAGCGGATCTCTAGGCAAAGCCAACCCAACTAGGCTGGGCCACCGACAAACGCTTCGGGGATCAGTGCCTCCTCTCCAAAGGCGGCTGGATGCTGCACAACTGCCGCAAATCCTGCAACAAATGCGGTTTGCTCCTGTATTTTCGTTTTCCTACAGCATTTTTCAATTTTTTGACATTTTTTAAAATTTTTTGGAAATTTAATTTCTAGAAAAATATCAAGAGGTTTTAGTTTAATTTATTACATTTTAGAGACAAGTACCAAACAATATCAGAAGTTACAGGCTGTGGCGGCGATCTAGCTGGTCTGGAGTTTCACTGCTGGGGCTGGGCTGTGATGGGGGAGTGCAGCAAGAATCCTGCCTGGATGGTGCCAGTTTGAGTTGTGGTGCAAAGCAGACAATTGGTTTGCAGAACCAATTTTGTGGAGCATCTTGCTGCTCAAGGCAAGTGCCGGGCCCAAAACCCTCGCAGCCGCCATCGCTTTCTGCCCCACTCCGTCTAGACATACTCCAGTCGGTTTAGTCCACGCTCTATGAATGAGGAAATGAACAGGGATTATAGATAATTGCAAGCGATCGAATTTGTCATCAATCATTATCATTTAGTGTTCTATAAGTTTCTAAAAGTTTCATGAGGTGGTAGGTTTCATCAAGAAGTTCGAATAGTAAGATTAACAAAGTCTATTTTATTGTTTGCAGCTGTGCAGTTAGCAATGTAGCTTCTCGCATATTGACTTTAAACAGGAAAGTCAGAGGATGCAGGCGCTGTCAAGATTGAATCCTTCAAAGGCTCCGTTGCTTCTGCTTACGTGGGATCCTGAAGCACTGCCATCGGGCGGTTTAACCTCCAATTAGCTGAACATAGAAAATATGTATTTTTTGCAGGCAATCATGAAAATATCCTGACCGATTTGCGACAAGCTCGTAGATTTGCCCTTCGCCATCAAGTACAAAGCAAGAATTTGTTAGTTTTCTTGTCTTTGCAATGAAACTTTACGATTGAATTTTACTCAAAAAATTAGAATGCTCATCTTATCTAAGTAAATTGATGCAAACACTTTTTTCAGGCGCAGAAAGCATAAGCTACGAAGATTCGCAATAGTTCGGCGTAACTTGGTTTCCGAAACTATCGAAATATGAAAGCTTGAAGAAACGAATCATTTGCAGGCCAAACGAAAAAGGGACCATCGAAGCAATTAGTCTCCTCTAAAACGATTTTGCTTTATTTATAATTTTGCGAATAAAGCAAGGCCGTCTAAGCTCGTTTACTGCCATGATGCGATTCGTTAAGAGTGGTCCTACCTGCTTGTCACAAATATCAACTTCGGTCCATTAAAAATCACATGTCTTTCTCTTTCGACAGATTTCTGTTCATCAGCTGGCCAGATCGCAGTTTATGTTACGCCTACTATCCGCTTTCAGGAAATAATAATTCAACTTAGTCCTGTACGCAGCAAAATTTGGTAGAAGAAAGGCTTGGAGGGGAGTTTTCAGGGTTGCCAGGGATCGGTGGGATGGTGGTGATCGCATGACTAGCGCCCTAGGCCTGGCCTCAAGCCATACTCAGATCTATGATCCGCACTTGCTTAACTAGACTTTCCTAGTGGTCGAACGATTACAAGAAATCAAGCTCGAACCAGATACATTTTCAGAACGAAACATAAGCCGTCTGAGTGGCCTGGCTCTGCCTTAGCGTTCTTTGAGATGTCCACGATGCCTGGACGGCACTGACAGCGGAAGCCAAAGACCTTGCTGATGTCTGGAGCAGACCGAAAGTTTTTCTCACGAGGTGAGAAGTATTTTTTTGACGCTTAGAAGTTGGCTTTGCGAAATTGTGAGCTTGTTTCAAAAGGTGCCTCAGGGCGAAGAATGGCTGGTTTATAAGTATACACCTAAATTGCCAATCCATGATGAGTGATAAATGCATCTAAACCCCAGAGCAAGCATATTTCTCAATTCCTTATGTTCCCTAACACGATTAATGCCACAGCTGGTCATTGCAATACAATCTCAGTCAGAAACATACGAAGGCTGAGTAGAAGCCAGGAAGGTTGTAGGCTGAGCAGTTGTGGAAGAGGCGGGTGGCGGTGTCTGGGCTCTTGCGACGGGCGCAGGCGAAGATGAAGCCACAGTCCATATCTTCGTCAACTGGCTAGCTTTCATTGATAGAGTTTTGCTGTCGTCTTATGTGATTGCCTATGCAAAGAAATGTTTGGAAGGCTGATCAGTCCTTGGCCGATAAGAATGTGCCAAAATTGATTTTCAGCTATTCTTAATTATCTCAAAGCATGCACCACTTCTTCTATTTCGCTCCCACTCCCCTTCCACCAATCTCGTTCAGTAACTGCATAAAATAGCCAAAATTCATCATCAACATTCCCTGCCTACTGCTGTCACTAGCTGTGCAAGATGCCAAGCCCTTCAGGTCAGCCGCAGTTGAAGGGGAGGAATTGAGGAGGAAGGTGAATTACAGCGCGGCGGTGCTTTGTCGTCGTTCGACCGCCTTCTAAGCTGTCGGATGGGGGTGGTGCTAGCGCTGCTGGAGATGAGGCTGGAGAACTACGACCCCTGCATCATCTACATCGATGGCACGGCAACCAGTTGGCCGCATTCAGCTCCTGCATGCCTGATACGCGGAATTGCCAGTCTCCGCATTCAACTCTTCCTCCTACTATTGTTTCTGATGTTTCATCTAGCAAATTTAATCGCCGTAGTTCCCTAAGTACTAATGGTATCAGGACTAATTGAAAAGTTGGCATTGCATCGCTAAAGCAAATTTGTGAATGACCACAATTGCCCAGGTTCAAAAGGCAATAAAGGAGATGCGATGGGAGGATGCACTGAAGTTGCGCAGCCGCAGCTTCGCTTGAAAGCTGGAGACCTGCAAACTCCTCACTCAGGTTTTTATCCTGCCCAACTGATTGATAATCCCATACGCTCCTATTCCCTTCACCAGTTGCCAGTGGGAGATTGTAGACAGATGAAAAGTTCGTGGACACGGTGAATGTCATAGTGAGACCTTAGCTTACTCCTCCGATAGACTCCTCCTCCCAAGGCTTCTAGATACACAGATGAAAAACACCTAACACCCAAAGCCTAGGCCTAGCCCTCTACAGTGGAACCGATTTCAACGAGGCTCAAACGCTTCTCTTCACACTCTCTTCTCTTTAGGCGACAAAGGAGGAGGCAAAAGAGGGGTAGTGCAGGGAACGGAATAGGTGAAAGTGGGCTGCAGGCGATGGTGGCAAATTTTGCATCATCTGATTCGGTGCACCCGCTGGTGCACGGATGATGTTTGTTCAGGGCGGCAAACCTTACTGAGAAGCTTGATGTTTCATGAGGAATTTAAATTTGAAGTTTTACCAAGCATTTTCAATAAGACAAGGGAATATTGGCTATCGCCAATAGATGCGCGGCCATCTTGACACTTAACATGCTACATTCCAGTTCCTTCAAATGATTACTTTGGTTGAACCAGGAATGAGTGCAGTGACAAAAAAAGACCTGCAGCAGAAATGCAGTAGGAAACACGGCAACTTGAGATTCGTTTCAGTTTGGAGAAAATGTAGGCTGTAATGCTTTCTTTGAACCACAAATCACATGCTCAGGATTGTCAGGAATTTTGTTCCAGGACGAAGTGCATCTTTGAGCCATGGCATGTGGACATTGAGCATAGTTGACCATTGCAGGGTTTCAGTTTACCACAGTAACTATAACTCAATTGGATTAATAAACAACACACAGAAATGAAATTTTAAGGTCTTGTTTTGGTTTCTGAGGGTTTTAAAACAAAAAATAATACTTTTAATAATTAATACAAATAAAATTCACACTTTCGAAAAATTTTCGAATTTCAAGGCCCTGATTTTCGAGGTTTTTTGACCATAAATCCAGAACAAGTCAAAATTTCGCCGATCCCAAAAAAACGCCCCGAGCCACCACCCAGACTGACCTGCATGCAAAATTTCAGCCCATTTGGTTGAAAAACCGAGGACTACAGGCTCTGGAACCACATATATATATATGCGGACAGACGGACGAAAAATGGGGTAACTGTATAAGCGGGCCTTGGCCGCCCGCCGCTTCGGGCAGGGCGCCAGAGCTCCTCCGGCCTCCGGGCACGGGTGCTACGGCCCCTACGCTTCGCCTAGCATGCTTCGCATGCCAGGCTACGCTCCGGGGCCTCCGCACCCATGCCCTCCGGCCTCCGGAGCTCTGACTGCCCTGCCCTCCGCGGCAGGCGGCCTGCGGCCGCGCAAAAATGCCACAGATCGTGATTTGAATGAAACTACATTCTGGTGTAGACTGCGGAAAAGGCTAATATCTGGCAGATGGTTAGCTTTGACTGACTGACTGGTGTTATATGTTGATTGTTTTTTGAGTCATTTTAAGGAATCTGTCTTTGAGGGTCAATATTGCTCTAAAATATCTAATTAGTTTCTTTTCTTTCAAATTACTTACTTCAAATTACTTTCAAATTTTCAAATTACTTCAAATTCAAATTAAATTCTTATTTAATTCCTAGAATCGAACGGATGTTCCTGGTTTACGCCTTTTCTTTGAGAATCGAATATGCGCGTCTAAGGCTTGTTATGCTCCAGCTCCAGATTGCTTCCCTGAACGAAGGCCGGACGAAACTGCAGCTGTGCGAGTGGGCCACTACCACAAATGTCGCCTCTTCATCATACAGAACTCCTTCAGAAGGCTACATCAACGGAGAGATACAGGCACAACCCTTGCTTACAGCTGATTCGAAGTAAAGCAACAGGCAGGTGGATTGACAGGAGCTGAAGTGGCCGGATGTTACTGGTGGGTCCAAGTTTGGCGGGCCCTGTCTGGGCACCCAGAAACAGCTGCCTACCCTGGTTGACTGAACAATTGCCTACTCGACTGACTGATGTTTTAAGTTCTGTGTATAGCAACACGTATAGATGTTTGGTTGATAAAATTCAGTCTCAGGCACGACATTGCCCTTATGGAGATCTGCTTGCCATCGACAATATCAAGATTTCCCCTACCAACACCAAGAGGCCTGTTACTTCATGCTCTATGTTTGCAAAATGAGGCTAAAAGGCTTATTGAGGCTAAAATTTTCGAAGATGATTTCCGTTTGGAAGAAATTACATGTCATGCGATAGTCATGATAATGATAATGGATGAGCTAGAAAATAGATTCGATGAAAGAATTGCTGGACTTTGATGGCTTCGAAAGGCTTACAATTTAGGCAGCAAATCTCATTTTTGCCCTTTCTAAAAGCCAGTCTGACATTTGGCTGTTGCTCTTTTGCAGCTGTTTTGTGAAATCTTTCGCCAAACTATAGGCCCAAAAGCAAGTGTTAAATCACCAATCAACAAATCACCTCATTGACCGAAAAATGAAAAAATATGGGGATGTAATAAAAACTTTAATTTATTGGATATTGAAAAAAGCTACGCTGCCTCAGGCGTTCATGATCGAAACAATGGGCGCTGGAGTTTGGCCCGGACACCGCCTATATCTTCGAGGAGCCGTTCAGCGTCTCTGGTATAGCGTCACGGCGTGAAGCTGTGACAATGATTCTGCAAAGCTGCTGATGGTAGTGTAGCGCTGCCCCATCATCTGCAAAGAGGAGGCCAACCAGGAGCTCACAACGCGATGTTTTGGGCAGATCTTTTCCGGCAAAGGTTACAGCCGACCCGACCTTACCTTGAAAAATGTGGCTGTCTATTTACCAGCAGTTTCAGATGCGCAGCAGTACTGCTATCGTTAGGGCTAATTCCAATGCGATTACACAACTGGAACAACATTTCTGAACTAAATTAACTTGTTCTTCAATTCGACCTAATTTGCAATTTTATACCGAAAACGGACAACCAGTTTATGTGCTTAGAAGTTGCAAAATTGAATTTCTAGAAGCTTAAAAATGTACCCTTTTCCAGACAAGAAGGCGTTCACGTCTCGCACCACAGTGCTGGGCCACATCCACCAGGTCGGCAGACCTTCCTCCTTCGAGCGCAACCAAGCAGGCCACCCGCCCCATGCAGCACCTCTTCAACCTCATGAAGAAGCATTAACCTATTCCAATCACCCCTGTCCAGCCCCCTGTGGGGAGCAGACCGTTGGATTGAAGGGAGAACGTGGGGACAAACCTCCCTGCTAGGGCTGATAAGTTAGTCTGTGACCTTCACATCGCTCATAACTCATTCTTCCACTTTTAATATAGGATAAAATGTATAAATACAAATATTGTTATACAAATATTTATATTGTTGATTATATATTTAATTAATATTTTATTCGATATGTAAAAAATTGTAGTTAAAACTTGTTTGAAAAATATGACGAAAAGAAAATATTCGAAATAGAAAAATACAATGCAAAATTATTGGCACAATTTACGTTGCAGAAATTTTCTTGACTTATACTCTGGGCAGTCGATTTTTGGTAGAAAATAGCTTTAATTTTGGCCTGGCGATGGTACAAGTTGATTTCTCAAATTCAAAGAAACAAAAATAAAAATGAATGTTTGAGAAGGATTCGAACCTTCGAGTTCCATCCATATGCACAATCGCTTTCACCACTACACCACTGGTCCACTTAATTCATTGTGTAACTGAAGAGCTAAGATTAAAAAAAAACTTGAGGCCCGGGGACCCGGGGAAGGGTATGGGGGGGGAATGAATACCTACTATCGTCCATTGAATAGATAGGTTCCACGACGTTTCATCACCGCAACGTTTCATCACCGCGACGTTTCATCAAAACGACGTTTCATCACCGCGACGTTTCATCACCAAGCATCCCCCTTCTACGAGCAACCAATTCATGGCACAGTCTCAGAATTCCATTGATAATTTCATGGGAATTTTGATGATGATAAGCGGCATGTGTCAGAGTTTTAATATTTCACCAAAAATTATAATTTTTTGACAGTTATTTATTGGGAAATTTGATATTGATAAGTTTTTCATCAACAAGCTCTCTTCCAAGAGTTTTGGCAAACTCATAAATATATTTGATAAAAATATTTTTCAAAATTGCAAACTTCCTAATAGTTAAAAATTGTCAAAATATGACAAATGTTCATGGAATTCCAGAACTGTGACAGTTGCCACTTACCAATATCAAAATTTCCAACAAATTATCAATAGTATTCCATTACTGTGACATTTGCAACTTATTATTGTCAAAATTTGAGATTTTTGTTGGAATTCCAAAACTGTGACACTTGCCACTCATCATCATCAAAATTCCCATGAAATTATCAATGGAATTCTGAGACTGTGCCATGAATTAGTTGCTCATAGAAGGGGAGGCTTGGTGATGAAACGTCGCGGTGATGAAACGTTGTTTTGATGAAACGTCGCAGTGATGAAACGTCACGGTGATGAAACGTCGTTTTGATGAAACGTCGCGGTGATGAAACGTTGTTTTGATGAAACGTCGCAGTGATGAAACGTCACGGTGATGAAACGTCGTTTTGATGAAACGTCGCGGTGATGAAACGTCGCGGTGATGAAACGTCGTGACACCGAATAGGTTCGGAGAAGAAGAAGAAGAAGAAGAAGAAGGAGTTCGGAGACATGCAAAAGCCAAAAAAGAAACTATAGTCAATTCGATGTTGCCCTTTCCAATGCAAAAAGAATCAGAAAGATTGAAGCTTCCTGTGACGAGCAGCAGCCTTATCAAAATTAAGATCTAGCAATAACCCCGAAAACATACACCTGGGTCGAAAAGAGGGGCTGGGCGCTGACACTTCGCTAGCGCTCGATCGCGCCAGCCCAATATTGCATCAGCAGTGAACCATTGTTCACAGAGATGGCAAAGGCAACCAAATTCAAGTGGCGCAATTTCAATGAGCAGTGCGGGTCAGAGTGCCTAGCCTTTGGTGAATTATTAGGATGGATCAAAAGAATCGGTTAGATGGTAAACATGAAACATTAAAAAAAGGCCTTCAACAATCGGGAAAGAATACAAGAGGTCTTTTGACTTTTGTCCATACACGAGACTATGACAATGACGAAACAATGGCATTGATCTCCTCACGAAGAATCCCTGCCAGACCCATTGCTGAAACATCACCTGATTGAGCTGCGTCCAAGAGACGGGCAGCTGTACCCATTTCGACGATCTGTCGGGCAAACTAAGCCAACAGCTGGTGGGTTCATGAGATCAGAAACCGGAATCCCTCAAACGTTTCCCGACTTCTTACCAAACTTGGGGCTTGCACCACCGCTTCTTTCCAGGACGACAATGACAACATGCGAAACAATAGCATTATCTTCTGTCAACCGATTTCCAGCCATTTCCTGCTCTGAACTGCGCCTTCAGTTCCCCTTCCCACTTCCCAGCCAGTCAATATCCAATAGTTATAAACAACTCCGACAACTAATTGACTGCTCTCATTGCACTTGGAATTCATCAGTTAGCTGAAACATCATCTGGATATTGTCGCGGGCGCAAAAATAGTTTCCACCTATCCTTCACTGCTCAGGAGCAAATTCACCAAACATAAATCAATCCTAAGATAATCGTACTACATCACTACTCTTCCTACAGAGGCCAGCCAAAACGAATGCATCTTAGGAGCTAAACAGGAGAGCCAAACGCCTGTCGTCTGAAGTAGGTGTGGACGTCCATGTCTTCCAGGCTCATCCGGTCCCGGCGCTGGCCCTCGCGGACATCTGTCCATCCGCTAAATTATTAAGCTTTTATGCTGAAAAGGCTGCACCTCATGGTTACAGCCAAACTGAGAAAAAATGAAGCAATTGAAAATCACAGCATATCAGAGGCAGAGCAAAGTGATCATGAGTGCAGTAGGAGGGACTCATGATCTTCTTGCTCACGGACTCGGCATTCCAATCGACGTCGCACTGTGTTTAATCAATTTTAGCCGCCGCTAAACATTGCTTCATTGCCGACATTCGACATTACTTCATCGCCCTTTTTTGTTGAATTGATGAATTGATTCAATTGATGGTTTTAGGAAACTGAAAGTGCTGTTTACTGAATGCGTATCTGCAGGGGTATCGCCAGGGCGGGGTTGGGTGGCGTGCGCCCCCTCGAAACCATGTATGGTCAAAAAGTAGGTAAGGGTCACTTCCTTGTGATTTCCACGGTTAGTTTGGTCAGCAAAAGGCACGAAGCGTTAATTGTTTCATTTCCAATGTGTATAAATAGTGTATTGCCGAAATTATACTAAAAATAACACCAGACAGCCATGCATGAAATGAAAATGCAGCTACAATTCAAAACACCTGGTTATCAAGGCTCACAAGTCACATTTAAAAGTTCCAGCCGTTTGTGAAAAATACTGAGCGCAAAGTCGTACAATGCTACGTCAAGTGAGTTTGCTTTTCGAATGAGATCGTATTCTTCTTCTGTTGGCAGTAAATTGTCCAGTGTAGGATTGTGGACATTAGACGTCCTGCCAATAAATGTTCGAACATAAATAATAACGAGTTTTTAACCCCGATTTAAAGGATGAAAAAAACCAGTTAATTTTTTATGCTTATTTTCGGTGCAAGTACATTTTTCTTTGGCAATAGTTTTACAATTACTTACAGTTTTGTTGCTTCCGGGTGAAACTGAACTTCGTACAGTCTTGCAAACAGCAGCACAGATTCACAAAAATGCTCAGTGATTCCGAACCCCGTAAAGCTGCAATAATTGTAGTAAAAATCGTCAAAATAAAATCATGCACTTACAAGAAACTTTGACTAGTGGGCAATATAAGGATAAGCTCAATAACCACGGGAAAAACGCATTACAAAAACTAAATTTTCAATATTTAAGTTTCAATGTTTAAAATTAGGGCTGATGGGGTGAGCCCCCCCCCCCCCAAAGATACACCCCCCCCTAGAGATACACCCTCCCCCCAAGAGATACACCCCCCACCCAAAGGGTACTATATTGAAAAAAATTTTATTAGCTTAAAATACTCTTCTGTATATATCTCGAAATTTAAACTCAAGGAATTTTTATATAAACAACTATATACCTACTTTTTACTGCTACTAGTTAGTCTGCCTACTACCAGGAGTAGTACTAGGATACTGTTTACGGCAACCCCTTAGGCTTAGTCAAAATGCGAGAATACTGTGGCAGTACCTACTAGTTGCTTAGGAGCCATGGTCCATACTGTGGCAGTACCTACTAGTTAGGCAGTACCTACTAGCAGTAACTAATAGGTACTGCCACAGTATGGACCATGGCTCCTAAGCAACTAGTAGGTACTGCCACAGTATGGACCATGGCTCCTAAGCAACTAGTAGGTACTGCCACAGTATACGCGCATTTTGACTAAGCCTAAGGGGTTGCCGTAAACAGTATCCTAGTACTACTCCTGGTAGTAGGCAGACTAACTAGTAGCAGTAAAAAGTAGGTATATAATTGTTTATATAAAAATTCCTTGAGTTAAAACTTCGAGATATGTAAAGAGAAGTATGTTAAGGCAATAAAAATATTTTCAATATATATATCTTGGGGGGGGGGGTGTAATCCTTGGGGGGTGGGTGTAACCCTTGGGGGGAGGGTGTATCTCTTTGGGGGGTGGGTGAAACCCCATTGGGGGGGGGGGGGGTGTAACCTTTGGGGGGGGGGGCTCACCCCATCAGCCAAAATTAGATATAATTTCTAAAGCTTGCTCCTATTCTTATATTGCGAAGGACTCATAAGCAGGCGCTCTAGGTGGTCTGTCTATTTCTAGGTGCTCTAGGTGGCTTACTGGAGCTGCAGGTTGTTCTTGGCGGAGCGCAGCAGAGCCTGTGCCTGCTCCGGGCTGGCGGGCTGGCTGGCGAGCAGTCGGCGGTCGGCCAGCATCTTCGTCTGCCTGTTCACGGCCGGGTTCGCCTGCCCGCACACTGCCAGGAACTCCGCCACTGTCTTCTCAAACCACCATCTTCTCCATCACTGGCTGGCCCTTCAAGTTACTTTAGATGGAGGGAAACGCTAAAACTTTAAGTCAAGCAGAGCAATTTTGGATTTGGAAAAATGAAAAGCAAACATTTGGTACAGCCGTTGATTGTGAATGGCGGCAACCACACAACCCCGTTCTGCCTCTCCTCCAAAAACGAATAAGTGTTGCACCCCACCTTCTGACCCTCATGCATTTGTGCGTTAAATCATTTTAGCATTTTGAACACACATTTTTGACCACGAAATGGGTCCGAAGGGAAAGCTGGAAAGCTTATTTTTGCCGTTACAAATCTGGCAGGGGGAAGAGGAAATTCACACATACTTAAAATTTTTTCCCTTAGAAACGTTTTTTAAATTCATTAATTTTTTTATGCATGAAAACTTTGAAACTCATGACACAATTTTCCCATTTGTTCAACTTTAAGATCTCAACAACTACTTGGCCGATTTGCAAAATTGAAAAGGATCTTACTCACAATATATTCGACTGGTCACAGCCCAAAATCCATATTTTACATTGCAATCCAAAATGCCATATTTTACTATTTTATTAACCCAAAAACACTTCGCAGTCACCATTGCGCTTGGCGCCATTATACCTGGTGGAGAACGAAGTCTTCGTCCAATTTATATATGTTTATTATACTGAAAAGGACGACGACTTCGTTCCCCTCCCGATATTTGTTGCAGTATTTTATCCCCAAATTGAGCCCCGAAAAAATCTGAACCCCAATCCTAGAACTAGAGGAGAACATTTTGGACGTCAGATGGCTGGACGCGGCAGGGGTGTGGGCGAAGCTGGGGCAGGGCATGGATGCAGAATTGCCACTCGCTGTAGGTGAAGCCGTAGGTGGAGGCCTGGCGCCACTCGCTCACGAAACGCTGCACCGGCTCACGCAGCATCGTCCAGAAGTACAGCCTGCCCATCCACGTTTGACGTCAGGAAAATTGGGAAAATTGCTGACAGCGCGGGCAACAGAAGCACAGCCAGACGGGGTTGGGAGAGCTGGAGCCACATAATTGCCCCGCGCTCTCGCCCTGTCCCGCATCTGACCTAGCATCTGACGTCCCTAGCATCCGACCCCCATACAAGTATGCACCTGGGTCCACTTTGCTCCGTTCGCGCCAGCCCAATTACACATTGGCTGCCATTGGCCAGCCCCACTAAAGACCACCTGCCGCAGGGAAGGGGGGCAGGACAGACCAAGCTCCAAATGTCAGCAAGGCAATACAAGAAGGTACCTGGGCTCTCTGCAGTTGCTTTCTTGGAATGAGTGGTCCGGGAAAGAGTTATTCAGGTAGGCAGAATGGCAGAGCTCACAGCGACTGATCAGAGCACTCCGCGCACCACCTTCCAACGCTAGCCGCGTAAAGTCCGTGTGCGCGCCGCAAATTTGGCCACGATTCCGTCTGCAACTCACTCTGGATCAGGCACCCCGATGCTATGTCAGCAATGCACCGACATTGCTTCCTTATGAGTCTCTGCGCACAAAGCGCCCAAAGCAGCAGCATAAATTACCAGAAGAAGCCTTCAGATCTCATGAAGGATAACAATATCTGGTACCATCGGCTGGCCAATTTTGGTCTATTTTGGTCTATTTTTGACGTGCTAACCACTACATTTGCAATTGCCTCGAGTAAAATGTCAAGGAAATACAATTTCTACTAGTGGAATCTGCAGCGTCATCTGCATTTTGTTTTTGGGCGTGCATCAAACACAAAATGCAGCTGTCCAAGCAGCAGATTCCACTAGTAGAAATTGTATTTCCCTGACTTTTTACTCGAGGCAATTGCAAATGTAGTGGTTAGCACGTCTGCAGCTGCAGCCGTCTTCTCTTTGAAACCAAGGAAAACGTTCACCCCAAAATATCTCAGCTTTGAGGCTTTCGCAAAATATCAAGTGTTAAGAATGGAAAAGGAACCTCATAAACAGCCACTGATCTGGGGTCTTCGAATCAGGTCGTGGGAAATAATAGTTCCAGAGTTTGGTTTCACTGTCTTTGGTAGTGGCATTTATAGCTCGCCCAGCTCCTAGTATTTTTGTGACCAGTACCTGAAATGACAACAGCTAAACAGAGGCCTAGTATCAGAGAGTTAGCTAGCTTCAATGCAAACATTGGCGGCTTTTTTAAGCCAATTTCTATGGTGCAAAGAATACAGCGAAACTGAATTCGAACATCATTGAATGCAGTGCCGGAAGTTTTGGGTATGTGCAGTATGACGGCATGGTGGGTAGGATTGCGTAAGTTGAAAGGTCTGTGGTGAAAGTTCTCGAAGCCCACCAAACCCGCCGGTGGAGCCACTTCGCTGAGAGCATCAGCCCCATTTGCACTTTCACACTGCTCTCCCTGCCTGGTTTGCAGATGCCAGAGAAGGGTGAAGGTCAGAGCACAGTTTAGCAATACCGACAGGACGTTCCAGCGCACCATTTAAATGTTGTGTAACTTGTCCGCCTTAAAAAGAGCAGGAAAAGTTTGCGATTGATTTTGCATGCTCACTGTAATTTAAAGAACCGATAAAGCAGAATAATTTAGGAAAAAATCTAAGTGCACTGCAATTAATTTGGGCTAGCAAGAACGGAGCTTTAGAAAACCCTCCAGAACGGCCCCACGGTTTTCAAATTCAGCACTATTTAAATGTCAGTGCCAAACTCCTCTTTTTGACCCTTTGGGCCATTTGGGCCGCTTCGCGGTTCTTAAAACTTGCTCAATTTTTGTCCGTTTAAATATATATATACTGTTGCATTTTATTTTGACGCGGTTTAAGAACTCTTTTCAGGGCGCGCCAAAACAAAATCCTAATATCGGAGCAGAATGCACTAGTAGTAGATTTATTTATTAACTTTTAACTCGGGGAAATCGATTTTTTGGGAGAAAATAGAATTACTTTTGGCTTGCCGATGGTACCAGTTATTTCCTCAACTTTTAAAAAGTCAAAAAAAAATTAACAAAATAGTAGAAAACAAGTATATGGCGCAAAGCGCAATAGGTGACCGCGGAGCGCTTACACCTTCACATGTAGCAAAAGCCATAAATTAAGGAAAATTTCTGCTGTGAGAGTGAACATTGCATCTCAAAAGGAAAAGTATGTGGTTTCTCAACCATTTTCAAAAGTAAGCACCGATTTGGAATCGTTATATACGACTTGTGAATCAAAAAACCAAAGTCTTCTGTTCAATTATCAGCCGTTCAGCTGCTACTAATTATTGATGCTATTGTCATGTGTGAAAGTTCATCACTCAAGAAGGCAAGTATGTGGTTTCTCAACCATTTTCAAAAGTAAGCAGATATTTGGAATCGTTATATACGACTTGTGAACAAAATAACTCAAGTGTTCTGTTCAATTATCAGCCGTTCAACTGCTATTTATTATTGATGCTATTGTCATGCATAAAAGTTTGTCACTCAAGAGGGCAAGTCTGTGGTTTATCAACCGTTTTCAAAAATAAGCACAGATTTGGAATCGTTATATACGACTTGTGAACAAAAAAACTTAAGTTGTCTGTGCAATTTTCAAGACTACAGGTGCTACAGCGCAAAAACTCTATATTGCAATTTTCAAGCCTTTCTACCCAAAAAAAGTAATGTTTCAAATGCTCGGAAACCCGTTCCACCCCTCCAGATCTTCCTAAAATTGCATTACCTTTCAGGAAAAAAAAAGTGTGTCCCAATCCGTTGAGAATTCGCCCGTTCCCAGCATTTCCAGAAATACATACATATATATATATATATATACCAGGACAAAAGTTTAGTAACCTCTATAGACCGCGGAGCGGCCCTTCGGGCCGCTCCGCGGTCAAAAAAGTTTCAAAAAAGACTTTGTTTCTATTAAGAAAGAAAAAGTAGCAGTTACACTGAAATTTAAAAGTATTAAAAAACGGGTGTTGCGGGCCCGTTTCGCGGTCAAAAGCCTAAAGAGACAAAATATAATAATGAAAAAGTCTGCCCACGAATAATTGCTCATAACAATCAAAACTTCTAACCACTATTAATCTTACAGCTGAAACATTCGTCTTATAATTCTGCAGACATGTGACATTTGTGACATGTGACATGTGCGCGTGCCCCCTGTCCGTCAGCTGTCCTCCATCCTCCTGTTGAACTGTAAAATGATTGGACTATAAATATTCGACTGGGTTTTTAAAATGATTTCTGAGGCAAATAAGTTAAGACTGTTAAATGTAACAAATGCTTCCTTTTCGAAAAATATATGAATTTCCAGGGCTCTTAGAGGCACAATACCCGAAAATGCACTTTGTCCAATCGAGCTAATAATATTTTTTTGTGGGTACAGGGCACAAAGTTAGTGGGGCAAGCATGTGACTGACTTTTTGTCCATACATATATGGTTCTACAACAATTTGCACCTGGGACAATTTGCACCCAACTATTTGCACCCAACTATTTGCACCCAACTATTTGCACCCAAACAAATGTGCAGCCAGACAATTTGCACCCGACAGTTTGCACCGAACTATTTGCACCTGATGATTTGCACCCAACTATTTGCACCCTATGTTTGCTAAGCAGTGCTACATATCATGCTTTCTCTTTGATTGTGTCAGTATAATTCAGTAGTTCATAATAATTCATAATATAATTCATATATAATAAAATAATAAAATATAAGTATAATCCAGTATCAGCCCCTTTTGATCCTTAGCTCAAGAAGAGTCAGTTTTGTAAATTTGGGACGTCCAGCGTGACCACAAAGCGCACATCAATTGCTTCTGTCATAAACCAAAGCATGAAAATTTGCCAATCAAACAGAAAAATCTGGTTTTTCTATCAATTTCAAAAATACACATGGATTTAGAATTGATTGATATAATTTCAGCTCCTAGTGCCACAGACCTATTGAAGTTGATAGTTGAATGCATGAAAGTTTGTCACTCAAAAGGTTAAGTCTATGTCTTCTTCCATACTTGTGGGTGGGTCAAAGGTTAGGGGCGGCGCCCAGGTATGTGTTTTGGGGGCGGGGGGCGGGGGAGCTGGGGCGGGTTTCGCCAGGTGAAGGAGCGTATGTCTGTCATAGACATAAGCACTAAAAAAGGATAAAACAAACAAGTTAAAAATTGTAAGCCACTTTTTTAATAACTTAGTGAGACACATAACTCTATTTAAAAAAATTACGAAATATATGCCATAAATTGACAATTTTTCGCAGAAAATTTTATATTTCGATGATGTACCAAATGAACGTTTTTGCCTTGGCAGACTTGGTACGATCCTAATCCTGATGAGATATTGAGTATTTTGAGTTTCATTTTTGCAGATACCATAAGAGTTCGGTGTTAAGAACATTTGCAATGAAAAAAATAGGTGGTAACTTTTGAAATTTTCCCCAATAAACATGGAATTTAAATATTGAAAATAAAGAAATCGGCCAAATTTTCGATATTATTGATTAATCTACAATTTGAGCTCTACCATTAAAGAATGTTTTGTCCATGGCTTTTGTTCACTGCTTTATAGGCTTTTACATTCATTTTGCAAAGAAGGATAATAATTCCAAGTTTCAACAAAACATTGGCTGGGAAGCAATATACAATTCTTTCCCATTGTATAGAAACGCAATGAAGAGCCATTCTAATCATGAGAATAGCTCTGCTACATAAAGGTTCACCAATCCTCATGAGTGTTGAAAGTTTCGCAATGTTTCTTGTGCTATTTCTTGGTTAGTTTCCTTTTCCAATACGATTCCTCGTTTTAATTTCAATCTTCCTAACAATGTTTACCCCAAAGATTACGTTTTTGACCGCGGAGCGGCCCGAAGGGCCGCTCCGCGGTCTATAGAGGTTACTAAACTTTTGTCCTCATGCGTATATATATATATATATGGGCTGGCGCGAGCGAGCGTTAGCGAAGTGTCAGCGCCCAGCCCCTCTTTTCGACCCAGCAATACGTAGTTTTATGTATGTACTACTTCGTTCCGTTCGTGTCGACAAGCATGCTGTTTAAGGTTTTTGAATTAAACCAGCTGATTTTGACTAGAAGTGATTCTTATGCATGGATTATAACGTTGCCTACTTGGAACAAGGGCCGCGCATCTTGGCAATAGCCGAGAATACCTTGTTCACATTGATGAAACTCGCCTTTCTAAGACAAGCTTGAACACATCTCTGGGGAATTTTCCATGACTTCTCCCTACGACAATATTTTAATTGGAAAAAAGTTTAGTTTGGATAACCGTGCTGCTCTACGTTTGAGACCAAGTGTCGGCAGGCTGGTGGAGGTGCCCATCGAATGCCAAGAGGCCCATAACATCCGTCCTGATTCGCATTAGGCATCGAGAGAACGCTAAAAGGTTACGCCTTCCCCTTACTGCTTCTCTCCGCCATGACTCCTTCTTTCTATGCTCTGCTGCTCTCTGTCCATGCTGTTCGATGCAGTGCAGTTGTGTGAGTGCAGAGGGCGAGTGTGGGAGCGTACTGAGAGCAACGGAAGCAGCGTCGATGGTGCTTGACGCCCTTGATGGAGACCTGCGGCTCCGAGGCCTCCACTCCCGAAGCCGCACACTGCGCACTCCGCTCGCTCCTCCTGTACACCCAGCTGGTAGGGAGGATGAGAAGCAAGGAGGCAGGTAAAACGCTCAGGCTTTCTCCGCGCTCAATCTCCAGCAGCGTTCGGTCCGCACTCTTCGCCCGTCCCCACTCTGAGCCCCGTCCCTTTCGTTCACATTTCTCATTATTGCCCAAGCCTTGCTAGCAATACGTTCTATGTTAAGCCTCTCGTTCAGTTACGTATTGCTCAAAAATATGTGTCGTACGAACTCCTTCTGCTGCTGCTCCTGCTGCTGCTCCTACTGCTCCTTCGCATCTGCTAATGAACAGGTGTTTATCTTCAGTTTTTATCCCTATGCAGCAGCAGCGACAGCAGCTCAAAAACCTATTGCATGCAAGCTAACCTGAGCATCAGTTTATAAAAAACTGCGCAGTTTCACTAAATTGAAGTATTAGGATTTTCAAGGTTTTTTAAATTTATTAAAATGTGAAGGCTAAAACCAAATTTTCACAATTTTGGCCATCGAGATCTCACTAAGAGCTTTCGAATGATATATATATGTTCTAGGTTTTAATCTATATGCAAGGAGTTGTAGCTCGCGACATGCAAACACCCAGAAGTTTCGATCACCCATTCATAACTCGGGCGCTGTCGCGCCCTGAGACCTATAGAAAAAAACTCACGGACACACTACATTCTTCAATAAACTGCTCGCTGCTCTTCAATAAATGCTCGCAAAAGGCCAAACATGTGTTGTACGTCATTTTACAACTTTTCTACGTGACAACTAAGTGCAAACACAGGATTTATAAAAGCAAATTAGGAGACGTGTATCTGTATGCTATATATCTATAGAAAAAGGGCGCCGGTGCTTTTCTGGTAATAGATAGAAACATATAAACACATCGATATGCTTCAATCCTACAGTTGGGCCACAACAAGTAATTGATTGAATTTTCTGAGTCATAATGTGACATTTGAAAAATTAAAAGGCAACCAGTGGGCAAGAAAAAATAACATGTTTTGGAGTTTCAGCGATTTTTAAACATTACAGCAATACGTATTATGTGTGTCTTCGTTCAGTTACGTATTGCTGCTTCATTTTGATCAAACTCTTTTTCTGCTCTCGTGCTTTTTTTCTCGTGGACTCAGTTGCATTGCATTCGGATAAAGGACTGGTTTCAGATCATTAAATAAAATACGATAACATTTCAAGAATGATAATTCCTCAATAAATGTCTATAAAGGAACAGTACACTATATAAATGTCTATAAAGGAACAGTACACTATATCATCAAGCTGTTCTTTCTATGGAGCCTCGGCTGCACAGCATTTTGCACCATAAATTTGTATGCTCAGTTTCTAATAGGGGGCGTCTCCATAGTATCAGTGCTGATGAAACATGATACGTGCTTGAGAGAGCAGGCCAAGGCTGGAGGAGAGAAGGGCGGGATAGGGGGGCCTTGAAGAAAGGCTGGGTCACACTTGGCCCAGCTTTTCCCGCCATCCGCCCGCCCTAGTCCCACTGACACAGCTCATTCTGGGGGGCCTTGAAGAAAGGCTGGGTCACACTTGGCCCAGCTTTTCCCGCCATCCGCCCGCCCTAGTTCCACTGACACAGCTCATTCTCTCCACTCTTCTTCCTTTCAGCTCGCAAGCAACCAGCACCGTCGAAATGCAAGTCCCTCTTCAGCATGGCCAAGGAGGCTGCATCACCAAGCTTTGCCTACAAACCTCAGACCCCTTCAGCAACTTCCCAAAGTTCCTCCTTCCTCATCCTCTTCCTTTGCCACCTATCACCGATTTGACAGCTTCTCCAAGTCGGTGCTGATCATCTTGGACTTGCAGCTGTGGCATGTGCAGCTGTGGGACATGGTTGGGGCCTCCACCCCATTTGCCATCCTGTCCTACTCCGGTGGCGGGATCAAGCACCTGCAGGCTCTCCTCACCTACGCCAACACCATTACTCTCTCTCTCCTCTCTTCTCTCTAGGGCATAGTTTTGGCAGAACATTGGCCTTGGGAACTTCACGCACCTGGTGGTGCAGCTGGGCACCAACTCCGTCAATCCCAAGTACTACAGCCAGAACTACCCGTTTGGACACCAATGGGCGGATGAGCTGGTTAGGGTAGGGAAAAGGAGGGGGAGAATAGAAAGAAGGAATGATTGCAGCTGTTCTGGGCACAGAAAGCAGAGCAGCAGTTTGGACTGCGCGTGACGCTGGTGGAACCAACGCCCCATCGCCTTCCAAGCAACAGCATCCTCCAGGTCATCCTTCTTTCCTCCCACCTCATTCTCTTTTCTCCCACCTCACCACCCACCTCATTTACCAGGGGCTCTGGATCCAGCTCAAGGCCAACTTCCGTTGGCAGTTGGAGCAGCAGCAGAACAACTTCCCCAACCTTCGCTTCATCCCCAACTACCTCCAGATTGGCAACCTTCAGCCCAACAATGTGCACCTGTTCCCCGCAAAGGCCGAGGAGCACGCCTTCCAGCTTATCCATTCTTTTTCCTGGCCATAGGCTCACATACCCTGCATTCTTAGCAACCATTTTCTTAGCAAATTTGCTTTAGTATTGTTTGTCATCATTTTTTTGAAAAATGTTTGAGAAGCATATCGACTTACATTTTTGACTTATCCAATATATTCTGAGCAAGCTTTTCTGATTTGTTGTTGCAAATATTGATAACCCACTGCACTTTTGAATGAATATTTCCGCTAGCAAGGAGCAGAGACTTTATGCACCATTTCAAAAATCGCGAAAGAAATAACAGAAAAACGGACTGAAATGTTTATACATCGAATGAAAATGGCTGGCAATCAGAATGATTTGAAATGAAGAAACGAGCAGAAAACTAGATGGTTTTCAGAACAGAATGGCTATAAAGGAACAGTACACTATATCATCTTTCTATGGAGCCTCAGCTGAGAAATGGCTGAACTATCGCATGAACTGAATGCACCAGCAGTACCAGAGAGACATATTGTAATAGACAGAGAAAGCATAGCACCCATTTCTGCGTATTTAAAGAGCTATGTGGAAAATTGTAAAAATATGTGGACAGGAGTACAGAACAATTAGGCGTTTTTGCTACGAGAGAACAGAACAATGGCCATTTTTTCTTGTACTGTTCCGTCATAGACCCGTGCTGTTCTGTCGTAGACCCATGCTGTTCTGTCGTAGACCCGTGCTGTTCTGTCGTAGACCCGTGCTGTTCTGTCATAGACCCGTGCTGTTCTGTCGTAGACCCGTGCTGTTCTGTCGTAGACCCATGCTGTTCTGTCGTAGACCCATGCTGTTCTGTCATAGAAATGTACTGTTCTGTAGTTTACATTAGGCCTATATTGGGTCGTTACTTAATAATTTTCGTTTTTTTTTAATTTCCGTTACATAAATTTGACAAAAGTACCGGGTGCATCTTCCAAAAGTTGACAAAATTTGATTCACAATATCTCAAGCGCATTAAAAGCTAAAGAGTTGAAATTTTTACTGAAAGTAGGCCCAGGCGTAGTTAGTTTGTGTATAAATTTGCAGATTATTTCAATTAGCCAAACTGGAGATATGATCATTTTTGTAAAATCACTCAAAAAATGAAAAGTTCAACATTTCAGCATTTTTTCATACACATTGGAAACGTGATTTCTCTCTCCCAATAAAAGCTTTTGGGCTCAAAATTTAACACAAGTTGGCTCTAAGGGTGTTATACTTACATACCAATTTTTAGCTCTCTATGTGCTTCCTATGTTGAGAAATAGCCTTCAAAGTACATCCACCGTTTAGCCATGTCTGTGCTATATGGCCAGGCCAGTCAGACAGTGCTGCAGAACCATAGGAATGGTTAAGATGGATGTACTTTGAAGGCTCTTTCTCAACATAGGAAGCACATAGAGAGCTAAAAATTGGTACGTAAGTAAACCACCCTTAGAGCCAACTTGTGTTAAATTTTGAGCCCAAAAGCTTTTATTGGGAGAGAGAAATCACGTTTCAAATGTGTATGAAAAAATGCTGAAATGTTGAACTTTTGATTTTTTGAGTGATTTTACAAAAATGATCATATCTCCAGTTTGGCTAATTGAAATAATCTGCAAATTTATATGCAAACTAACTACGCCTGGGCCTACTTTCAGTAAAACATTCAACTCTTTAACTTTTAATAGGCTTGAGATATTGTGAATCAAATTTTGTCAACTTTTGGAAGACGCACCCGGTATGTGTTCAAGTGTTAAATTCTAGAGGTGTCAGCTTCTTCCAGTAAAGTCCAATCTACCAGATCTAAGCCTCACCTGAAGAGACAGAAGAAGGGGAGATGGAACAGGGGATGTATGGCTGCCATAGATGCCCAACGCTGCCCAACCTAGAAAGCTCGATTTTTGGTTCTGCCACATCGATTATTCGGCATGCAAAGGCTGTTTGTAAAATTGCCTGTTGACGCAAAGCCTGGATTTTGTGAACTCGTAGTTCGTGTGTTTTCGTGAAAACTATGAAAGCCGCGCAAAACACGTCATAGTGAAAGAAGATGAAATTTTCGATGGCACTTGTAAGTGTCAATTGGCAGAGCATAGCAACAAAGCTTCTGGAAGTCCACTCAAACTAGTAAATTAGTTGGAGTAGTAGATGAAGGAGAAGGAGAAGCGATGATCGGCGGGAGTTGTGAATAGGAGGCTGGCTTTGCTGCTCCTCTCCTGCTACACCAAACGACGCTGCAGAAGCAGGCGGAGCAGGCGATGCAGTAGTTTGGCGAGCCATTCCTCCCCCGTTTCCACTTCCTGGTGGAGTAATGATGAAGCAGTCATGGCTTCATTCCAAATTTGTTCTTGGAGAACAATTGTTTACCACTAAACATAACTTTCCTGGCTATGGATTTGATGCGGCAGTACATTGCCCTTTTACGGAAACATTCTGGAACAACCTCTGAGTTAAACCGCAGCAGCTTGTAGCAGGAAATGATGTATATTCGAGGTGTGTCCTGGCAAGGTTTCCCAGGTGAACTCGACTAGTGTGCTTTGGCCATTCTGAGGCATAGAATCTCAGCTTGCTTTGGGAGCATTCATAGCTCCCGCTAGCAAAATTTGATATCTAGCATCATGATGCGGGCCACGGGTTTACATTGGTTGTCTCAGTTCATTTGTATGTTTAGATTTTCTCCGAAGCTGTAGCGCGTTTCGACACCATCAGAGGACTAATTTTAAAGTTTATTTTATTGCCAACAATGCCATCGCGATACCTACAAGAATTCATGGAACCCCTTCCACTTCCACATATGGCTATCAATGTTGAAGCAATCCACGAACCCGTCCCGGACGGCAGCCTCATCTCGAATTCGGTCTTGAAGAACGATCTCAGCACCACTAAAGCAGGGATCTTTCTGGGCAACAAAGGAACCAAATGCTCAATACCTGCACAGTTGGCTGCGTTTTTGATGCCCCATCGCATTGTTCTTTTGCGAAAACTTGGTCCAGCAGCCATTGCATTGAAACGGGAGGAGCTTGTAGCAGGTGATGATGTGTTTCTCCAGGTTTTGTACCCTCCAACACGATTCAAAATTAACTGGCAGTTTTTACGAAAAAATTCAAACCTTTTTGCAACGACGAGCTGCCTTTGACAGCGTCGGCAGGTCATTTTTTCTTCTCCAAGACCTTCCCTCATCTTTTCAGCCACATTATGCTTTTGCCAATTTTGCTTCTCAACTTTTGCGATTTCAAAGCTTGGCCTAGTTTGACAGACAGCTTTTTCCTCTAAGGCAATCTGTCTCCAATTTGGCTGCTCAGTCCTTACGACTTCAAAGTTTCGCCTAGTTTGATTGTCAGCGTTTTCCTCTAAGGCAACCTGCCTCCAATTTTGCTGCTCAACCTTTGCGATATCAAAGCTTCGCCTAGTTTGGCTGCCGGCGCTTTCCTCTGAGGCAATCTGTCCCCAACTATCCGACTTCAGCGACAAAGTTGAAAAATTGGGCAGGACAGGCTGGGGCGGACGGAAATTTGAGTTTGTGCAGCAGGAGCATGGCGTGAAGAACAAGATTAGCTGGCTCAGTGTCCGAGAAATCGCAGTCACTGCAATGCCAGCGCGGAGTGGTGGCAAGTTTTCCCAGGTGGACCCGAAATGCGTGCACTGGCCACTCAGCGGCGGATAACGTCAGCGCGCATTGAGAGCAATGCATTATTCTCAGCAACAAATATTGACGTCAGGATTCTAGCTGAATTTAATTGTAAACATCTGAAGTAAACACTCATTCATTTGTCACCATGATCAAGTTTGGATGTGTACATTTGCCGCTAAGTGCAAGGAACAAATGAACGGAAAAAGAATAGTTAGACCATAATTTCCTAAAGGCCATTCCATTTGGAAGCATTAAAGACAAAGCAGTCAATAAATCCCTGGCGTAAAAGTTGCTCGTTTTCACCTCGGTTCAGAACGTCTACTGAACCTCCACTGAAATTAATATTCTAATGGAAAATCGCCAATAACAATCATCAAATCTAATCGGCTAACCTGCATTGACTTGTTTTCTGATGCCTCCAAACGCTGCGCTTTTGACTTCGTTCATTTCCGCAGACGCTGCAAGCATACGGCAGCAGTTTCAAGCAGCTGATGACATGCTGTTCCATCTTTTGCACCTTGCTAAAATGGGTTTTCATTAATAATTCAATCTATTTATTCTTACTGTTTTGCATTTGATGTGTTAATCTGGGTCGTGCAGCGGCGGCAAGCTGTAAATTCCTCGTCTTTTATAAGCGGCTGATTTTCCGCGGATATTTCCAGTTTGGGAAGTTTGGCTTTTTCTGACTCAATTCGGCATTGCTGAAGGCTGTCGGATTGCTCATGGGATTTCAGCAACTGGGCTAAAGCAGCGGATGGTAAATGCAGAGTTAGCGGGGGATGGTCAAGAAAGACGGCGTGAAGAGCAGCTTCAGAAGAAATGCTGGTGGAGAACTCGCATTGCTGGCAAGTCCATTTGGGTCTAGCTACATTGCTGCCCAAATGAATACGGCTCAAATGATAGGGCAAGGAGAGCTCTGAAATGTTGACTCTGCAGGTAGGGCAGTTCATTTTTACTTCGTTTGAATTTCTCTGATGTGCAGAGAGTGGTTAGAAAGGTTGTGTACATTTTAGTTGTGTACATTTCAGTGTACCTTTTGTAGCACCATTAAATAATTTGCTTTCTAGCGTCAAGCTGAAAATCGAAATTCAGTGCTTATTTTCGTTTATTGCCAATTGGGAGAGAAATATGCATTCGGGCAGAGCAAAACAGCAGAGCAATACTCTACTATAAGTGGAATCTTCTTCTGCAACAGTTGAATTTTGTTTAATTGCCTGTTTAATTTGCTACTTTATTTCATTAATTGCAAAATACATTAATAAGTTTCCATAAACTTGAACTTAAAATTATTTTTGATTAATAACTTAAAATTAATTTAACATAAAATTAATCTAAATCATTAAGTTTAATATTTTTTGCCCCATTATGCTTTTGCCAATTTGGCTGCTCAGTCTTTACGATTTCAAAACTTTGCGTAGTTTGACTGACAGCGTTTTTCCCTAAGGCTGTCTGTTTCCAATTTTGCTGCTCAACCTTTGCGATTTCAAATTTGGCCTAGTTCGACTGCCGACGCTTTCGTCTAAGGTAATCTGTCTCCAACTAGCCGACTTCAACGTCAAAGTTGAAAAATTGGGCAAGACAGCTCCATACGTTTTTTCCTTCCAACAAGGTAATTTTAGTTGCTGCTGGGCCTCAATAACGAAATCAAATGAGTTGTTTTATGAAAAAATCTAGCCCATTTTGCTGAAAAACACAGCGTACATTCAACATTTAGAATTGCTCAAACATGATTATTTTTTAAAAAAAACATGCATCTAGTTTTTAGCCCCTTTAGACTATAGCCTTGAACAAGGCATAAAATTCTTGAGCAATGTATTAAGGTTAAAATATCTAAATAAGATTTCACAACTGCAAAACTCTTTGCAACTTTCATTGGACAGCAACTCAGATGCTCATATGCCTGCATTGAATGCAAAAAACAATTTAAACAAAACATGCGAAATTAAATGCTGGTTGCTGGCACATAAGCTGATTCTGAATTCTAAAAAATTCTCAAAAGTGAAAATCGTTAAACTAGTTGTATGCATAAAACTAAAAAAATATTTAGAGTTATGGATGTGGGAGGGAACTGTCGGGAGGGAATTATCTTGGGAAGGAATTGTCTGGGAGGGAACTGTCGGAATGAAATGGTCGGGAGGGAATTGTCAGGAGGGACAAGACGGGAGGGAATAGTCGGGAGGGAATTGTCCTGGGAAGGAATTGTCGTAGAACCTGTTCGTCGGCCCATAGTGCAGCAAGCCTATCAACCACATTTTATTCATACAAGGCTAGTTTTGCTGTGTGAAATTACAATTTTGCCGACAGATGTCGCTGAAGCACGCTGGTTTACAAGCCGCGCAAACTTATGTTTTCAATCTTTACGAAGAGCCCATTTTAGTCAGCCAGAGGCACATCAGAGCAAAAGCGAAATAGAAAGAGGGGTAAAATGAAAACGCTGTCGGACGATGAGCTGGGGCTGGTGTTGAGTGAGCTGAGTGGGGAGGAGCAAATACGCCTCCGCAGCGTCTGTCGCCGTTGGGCTCGCATCGTGGAGCGTCGGCTGGCTGGCATTCATCGGTTGCTTTGTCCCTTGGCAGCCCTGCAGCACCCTTTTGGGCTCTTTTGCAGGCTTAGCATCAAAGGCTTTCAACTGGCCACCAATCTGGGCCCACTGACCAAGCTGGACAGTGAGCGTATCAACGGAGCTCTGGAGGCCATTTCCCGCTGCGGCGCTCAGCTCTCTTCCATAGAGTTCCTCAGTGATAACTGGTAGGAGCAATTCCTTCAGTCCTAGGGCGCGACAGCGCCCTAGTTATGAATGGGTGATCGAGTTTTTGGATAGTTGCATGTCCGAGTCTTGAGCTCCGTGGATATTGGTTGAAACCATGGACATATGTATATATATCAATCGACAGATGGGGGAGGTAAGGACAGGAGGGAAGGACAGGATGGGGTGAGGACGGGAGGGAAGCATCGGAAGGGAGGAAGGGATGAGAGGGAGGGGAGGGAAAGAAAAGAAAGAACGGGAGTAGGGAAAGGACGGAAGGGAAGGACGGGAGGAGGGAGGGAGGGAAGGGCGGGAGGGAAAGGATGGACGGGAGGGATGGAAACATGGAGGTTTATATACAATGGAGGGAAAACTCTTTATTATCGGGAGGGCGGCTGCTAGGCGGTTCTCTGCAACAAAATAAGAAGCTAATTTTTGCACATACTAAGCAAGGTTTGGGGAACATTGTGTGAAAAAATCAGCTCTCTAGCTTTTAAGCAATTGGAGAAATTAATTTTCAAAAAGTGATCTTAGGGTGTCCAAAGACTTCGTACCCCCCCCCCCCCCCCAGTAAAGCGGGCAGTGGTCCACTCCGTTATCTGCTGTCTCATTTTGAAAGAATATTAGCAAAACCCATACACTGAAGTTATATTCACCTCCATGATGGGAAGGACTGGGGCGAAGGGAAGGACGGGGGAAGGAAGGACAGGAGGGAAGGGAAGGAACGGAGTGAAGGGAAGGACGGGAGGGAAGGGAAGGACGGGAGGGAAGGACGGGAGGGAAGGACGGGAGTGACGGAAGGGAAGGAGGGTAGGGACGAAAGGGAGGGAAGGAGGGAAGGGAAGGACGGGAGGGAAGGACGGGAGGGAAGGACGGGAGGGAAGGACGGGAGGGAAGGACGGGAGGGAAGGACGGGAGGGAAGGACGGGGAGGGAAGGACGGGAGGGAAGGACGGGAGGGAAGGGAAGGACGGGAGGGAAGGACGGGAGGGAAGGATGGGAGGGAAGGGAAGGACGGGAGGGAAGGGAAGGACGGGAGGGAAGGACGGGAGGGAAGAGAAGGACCGGAGGAAGGGAAGGACGGGAGGGAAGGGAAGGACGGGAAGGGAAGGACGGGAAGGATGGGAGGGAAGGACGGGAGGGAAGGACGGGAGGGAAGAGAAGGACGGGAGGGAAGGGAAGGACGGGAGGGAAGGGAAGGATGGGAGGGAAGGATGGGAGGGAAGGATGGGAGGGAAGGATGGGAGGGAAGGATGGGAGGGAAGGATGGGAGGGAAGGATGGGAGGGAAGGACGGGAGGGAAGGATGGGAGGGAAGGACGGGAGGGAAGGACGGGAGGGAAGGGAAGGGAAAGGGAAGGGTCATCCTGGACAGAGCATTCACCTTAAAAGGTGTTGCCACACATTCCAGATCATAAATATAAGTTGGTAGCTCTCAGCAATGGTGGTGCTTTCCAACGAAAGTTCGGCAGTGCCTACCTTGAAGTACGACACCACCATCAAATGATCGCTGCCACATGCTACCGAACGAGAAACATTATGAAATAAATGAAATATCATAAACATGGGCCTGAATATTAAACTGCGCAGATTATCTGATTTACTACCACTGCTGCTTTTGACTTTTAAAAGCCGCTGTCCCTGCCCCGAACCTCAGCCGTCAACCTTTTCAGTCTCTATTTGGCTTTTCGTCTAGCTATGGAAAATAGAAATTCTATTTCTACCAGCCACTTAAGCCGAAAGCCGAAAGTAAAGCTCTTTTCTCCCTAAAATCGACTGCCCCGGGTGTAAAGTAAAGGAAATTTCCCTACTACTAATGGAATCTGCTGTGTCAACTGCATTTTGTTTGAGCGCGCATGAAAAGAGTTCTTGAACTGCGCGCGATAACAAAATGCAGATGCCCCATAAGCAGAATCCACTCGTAGTAGAGAAATTTCCTTGACTTTACACTCGGGGCAATTGTTTTTTTTTGGGAGAAAAGAGCTTACTTTCGGCTTGCCGATGGTACCATGGTTTATGAATCATGACATGATGCCACAGGAAGAGCAGACAGGCATTGAGCAGTCTGAAAGCGGCGGCTGCTAAGCAGAGTCTCTCCAGCATGGCCTTTGGCCGCCGATTTGTGGCCGACTGCGCCAGCACCGTCTCCCGAATTCTCCAAGTTCTCCCTCTTTCATGGGCTAAAACAGGGGAATATAGGGGAAAGCAATAGGGAAAAGTATATATCAGTCTCTATTTGCAGCTGCAACCCTGTCTAGAGAGCCTGGTCCTGAGTTTCCGCTGGGATTCTTCACCGCTGGCTCTGGACGCCCTGGCTTTGCCCAATCTTTCGCTCCTCTTTCTGGATATCCAGGCGGAGGAGGAGGTGCTACCGCTGCCTTCTTGCCGCAGTGAGTTGCATTTATACGTGTCCCTACTAAAAAAGGAACTCCTCCGGAGTTGGTTGATTTTACCCCCCCCCCCACCCCCGGTCGGGTTTTTCAGGGGTAAAATTGGTTGGTTGGTGTGCCCCTAACCCTGAGTGTATGGGACAATATAGAAGAAGGTAGCAGCAGTGTAATCAATCATGGCTGCATCGAAACTGCAAAATAATCGGTCACGAAGAAACCTATCTAGCCACCGCAAAATCGCACTTAATTCAAAAACTGGAGTGCACAACAAATTAAAATGCGACAAATGCAACCCCTCTGCCTCTGCTGCAGCAATTAATTTCGCAATTTGATCTCTGGAAGAACATATGGTGAACATGAGTGAGAATGAGAAATGTGGTGAAAAAATCGGTGGCTTTTGAGTTGAAGCCACTCAAGGCAATCGGAAACAGTTGGAAAACTCCGTTAAAGCAGCGTAGACCAAGCATATCTTTGTGGAACAATGACATCAATTTAATAAAATAAACAATAAGTTTTGCCACAAGAAAACACGTATTTTAATTTTTATTTACGCAATTACAGTTTTCCTTTGCCATTCCTCCTCATTTTAATAGCTTTTCGGAATGTAGGAACACGCCTGCCAAGCACTGTCTGAGAAGCACACAGCACGTTATTAGCTGCAGTTTGGGGTGCGGCAACGTTCTGTCATGCGTCTGAGTCTACATGGAAGCTAAGGGTCCCTGTTGGAAACAAAAGGCAGCTGCGGCTGTTCGCAGCCAGGTGTGCCTGGTTGGAGCAGGATAAAAGAGACGGCAAGCCTGGAGGCAAGCATCAGTCTTCAAGCTCCAGCAGCCTCCCCCCAGCTCCACTCCGATCATCATGCGTCTCTCCCTCGCTCTCCTCGTCCTCCTCGGCCTGGTTTGTTCCAGGAGCCAGACGGATGGCTGAGGAGGATGACCTTCCAGGGCCTGGCAGTGGAGTCCAAGGTGGAGCAGAAGCGTTTCCTGAAGAAC
Source organism: Ptycholaimellus sp. GST1_10 (assembly GCA_030248095.1). Lineage (NCBI taxonomy): Eukaryota > Metazoa > Nematoda > Chromadorea > Chromadorida > Chromadoridae > Ptycholaimellus > Ptycholaimellus sp. GST1_10. The sequence continues at coordinate 14,952 of JASANA010001699.1, read as the reverse complement.
ATGAAGAGCGCCTGGAAGAACTTCACCGGCTGGGCCAAGGGTGTCTGGGGCGACTTCGCCGACAACTGGAGCGAGAACAAGATCGAGGCCGTCAAGACCCTCATGGATGAGGTTCCTTAACCCCCCCCCCCCCTCCCTGGAGCAGAGGAAGAAGGAGAAATGTGCAGGTGAAGGGAGCCGGACGCGGCGGCGGTGAAGGCGGACGCGAAGAAGGCGTGTGACATCATCGCGGAGGACGCGGAGATCTGCAAGAACGCCGGCAAGAGCGCCCTGCCGGCCATCAAGCAGATGAACATCGCCGCCGCCAAGGAGGCCATCATGGAGTCCATCCACCTCTGTCCCCTCCTTCTGCCTTCAATGAGCTCAGTACCAGGTGCGGGGTTGAGCTCCAGGGCTACCCGGCTGTGGCCAAGGTCTACGGCAAACAGGTTGCCGACCAGGTGGATGCCATCTCCTCTTGCTTCGCGGAGGCTGCCTAAAGGCTCTCTTCAACTCTGATTCAGTCTAATCCATCAACCCTGAACCAACTATCAAACTCACCTCCTATTCCTGATTACCCAGAATAAAACTCTGCAACAGCAATCTCTGGCAATAATCAATCATTAAAGCAACAGCAAACGTCACCTACAAAGCGCAATGACTTATCTGGCATGAAATGAAGTGTTATAGTTACCCTTAATCTTAATTAAAAATCTTAATCACACCATATTGAAACTTTATTTGGGCCAAAATAAATGAAGTCAGGGTGGAAAGGGTTTCAAGTGCTACATTTGCTGACTTTCACGCATTTGTGTCGCAATATGACAACTGCTGTTCAAAACCGCTTAGATTGCAAATACTCTTCTTGATCCACGTCTCCACGCTAGATACCTGGATGAGACGTGAAAGCTCCAAAATTGGAATGAAGCAAGAAAGTGACAAACTTTAGTGTAGACTCCAGTTTCATCTCCGTCAGCATCATATTTATTGTAAAGCCGAGAGGAGAGATACTCAAAACAACCAAATCCTCGGGAGACTACTCCCAACAAAACAGCTTCCCCCGCTTCATTTCGCCCCACGGCTGGACCACCAGAGTCACCCTGTAATTTTCAGGGATCCACAGTATAGCTCCCAAACGCTTTGAAAGTTGCAAAATAATTCGAGATCGACCAGGAAAAAGAATTAAATTGAGAAAATTGGGCTCACTCCAACTATCCCCCCCTTGTTTTTTTTCCCCCCCCCTCGTGTTTTTTCCCCCCCCCCCCCCCGGTTTTTCTCCCCCCCCTTCTTTTTTCCCCCCCCCCCCCCAAGTCTTTTCCCTCCCCTCATGGATGCGTTCAAATCTGTCTTGAGTATGGAATCGTTGTAATCGCTACAACTACGACTCAAATTATTCCCCCCTCATCACTCCAATTATCCACCCCTCATGAAAATCGACTCCAACTATCCCCCCCTCATGACTCCAATTATCCACCCCTCATGGAAATCGACTCCAATTATCCCCCCCCCATGACTCCAATTATCCACCCCTCATGATATTCGACTCCAATTATCCACCCCTCATGCCTCATGACTACGATTCCCAAGTCTAAGCCCAAGTCCAAGGCTAATCCTAAGCTAACGATCCATGAGGGGTGGGTAAAACCCATGAGGGGGGGGTAAAAACCTTGAGGGGGGGGGGAAATTGAGCGGGACAGGCACCTCATGAGGGGGGATAGTTGGAGTGAGCCGAAAATTGCATGATAAGTTGCTTGAATTTCAAGCAGCACCCTATTGAAAACAAAAGAAATCAGTTACAGCAAAACAAAAAATTTTAGTTGAGCAACCAACACTGCATGTGTCCGTGTAGACATTGTCATGTTTGCTTCCTCCGGCACAGAACTCTCTGTCCGACCAGCCCCCGTTTACACGGCATCTATTTCCCAGTGCGGCTGTTATGGTTATGTCAGCAATCTGTGGTGTATCTGCAAAATCACATACAGCATTTGGTTCACATCATTCACCTAAGTTTAATTGTTATGAGGCTGTCATATTGACCTTGTCAATAGTGTAAAACATGGAGCCAAACAATTCTCTAACCTGGCCAATAAATGATGCCTTTATCATGTGCGAAGGATATTAGCCAGTCGGCAACGATTTCACTTTTATCATGGTTTTCAGGGTAGAACTGTTCAACTGATTGGAACATCTCGCCCCAGGCTGCCATCTCCTGGTGACCGGCAGAGATATTGACAACCATGCCCAGCCGCCACTCTGCAGTGTCTGGCCAGGCGTCAGAATCTCTTCTGCCTCAGCCTGCGTGGGCAGACAGATCGGCTGGCGCTCCGGCGAAAACTCTATCGGCCTGCCAATCCCACCAGCTTCCACTTTCACTAGTTTCAGCCAGGTCCGCAAGGCTACTGAATCGTTTTCACAACAGCGATGTCGCCCTCGCCGACGGCAGCTACCCAGATGCCCTCCGCGTTGTCCGGCAAGGTGGCCACCTTGCTCACCAGCTGACGCACTTCGCCCGCATCCTTGACGCTGCTTCTGCCCATGTCAGCTCGCATATACCTCACACACCAGACCGCCAAAGAGGCTTTGGGCACACCCGAAAGCGCCGGCAAAGATGAAGTGGTCTTGCATAGCGGCGAATCCGGCATCTGTACGGTTGACAGGCGGCCAGATGGCTTTGCCGAACTCGTCCTTCCGCTGGAAGCTTTCATAGTCGTCGCCGAGGATGCAGTGCTTGGCGGTGATGAGGATATCGCTGCTCTCTAGCTCATCGGACAAGCGGACCAGGCTAGCCCCGCATGAAGCTGTCAAATAGTGCCTTCCCTTCAATAGCTATCAGGATGGAGAGAAGGAAAGGGAAAGCCATACGTTGACCCTGCGTCCAGAACTGGGCTAGCCAGGGCCACTCGCCCTCCTGTAGTGGGCGACCTCCTTGAGCTCTCTTCTCAAACTTCGCTTTTTCCACCATACTGCGTCCGCATTTGCATCTTCAACTGCTTCGGCTTTCTTCCACTTAAACATTCAGATAAAAGCAAATCAGTCAGATTGTTATTATTGGTTCACACTGCAAAGCGACATTTTTAATCAAAAAACCCGTTGAATCGAAGACAATTCGTTTCTGCAGCAAAGGCTGTGGAAAGAATTATGGGGAGAAGTAAGGAGGCAAGATGCATGCTGCTGCGACTGTAGCTGAATAAGAGTTGCCCTGCTTTTATATGTCATGGTGAATAATTTCTACCATTGTTCAATGCTTCAAAGAAAGAACAATGTTTTGAATCATTCCAGCTCCATGCTCAACTGATAGCCCTATCCAAATCTTTCTACATTTGTCGTAATAGAGCTAAACCGTGAAGACTGAACTATCTGATACCATCGGCAAGTCTAAACTGAATCTCTTTTCTCCCAAAAATTGGATTACCCGGAGTTCAAAGTTAAAGAAAATGGGCTAGCGCGAGCGGAGCGCTAGTGGAGCAGTAGCGCCCAGCCCCTCTTATCGAGCAACACAATTAATTGCAGGTTTTCCAAAGTTTGGCAGGGCCAATGATGGGCACTTGACATGGTCAAGATTGACTTGCTATATGGATAATGAGTGAAAAATATGGAAAATGAATGAAAAAATATGGAAAATGAGGAATGTGTATGGAATTGGTCAACTCCCAGTTGCAGGTGAGTATAAGTTAGTTTTCACAAAAACTGAGACCCCATTTGGAGATGAAACACCCCAATACCGAACTAAATGTACAAGGCAATTGAGAAATGCTAATAAGGACGCTTGATCAAAGCTAATAAGAGCATTTGATAGAGTAGTTATAGGGTAATGTTTCCAGGAGAGTGAGTACTGCTGAATGCCATGGGTACCCTTGAAGTTGCCGGCACCCATCTGGGAGACGCCGATTAGGCAAAGTACGACTGCAACCAAATCTTCCTCAACTTCCTCCCTTTCGTCACCCTGAAACCCCAAGGGTTGCAATCTTTCCTGAAAAGGCAGTCGAGAGAGACGGACAAGGAGGGCTGTTGAGAGTGGTTGAGCCATTGTGCTGCACTATGGTGCAGTTCCTGTGGAAGCTGCGCGTGCTGCAAGCGAAGCTCAAGTAAACCTTCAGCCAGCTTACCGCCCATTCACATGCTCCTCGCCGACTCCAGCTATTTTCTACAGCTCCTTGGCTGAAAGGTTCGCCTGGCTAGGTGAATGGATTAAAAAGAGGCTGACTTGGAACTAAAATGTTTCAAGAACTCAATTAAACTAAACAGTTAATGATATGGTTGATTTTTCCGATAACTGAACAGACCTCTTTTTGAATCCAATTGATGGAAAATGCATGGGTTAGTTTATTACACATAACATAATATAAGGCCCTTCTGCGTAACTTTCTTTCACAAAATGAATTATTCCACAATGTACTAGAGCCTCAAACACAGGCCGTTTTCCGCTCCATACGCCTCTCCTCTTCAGGGAAATCGTAAAAAATTTAGCCAAAACATTGCGAAATGCACAAAACCCTGCATTCTGAGTTTCCAATATTTGACCGATGAATGTTGGGCAGGTGCTGGAAAAGGAGTCAGGGCTGGTGAAGTAGGAGGATTGGGAGAGCTGGGGCTTGTACCAGGGCGGGGAGTCGGTGTCACGGCGTCACGACGGCTCATCAAAGCGACGGTTCATTAAAACGACGGTTCATCAACGCGACGGTTCATCAACGTGACAGTTCATCAAAACGACGGTTCATCAAAACGACTGTTCATCAAATCGACGGTTCATCAAAATGGCTATTTACAAACCATTTGATTTAGATTATCAGAACTAGTGCTTAGTGACCCTCAAAATTTTAGTCAAAATTTTAAAATTTTTAGCTCTCAAAATCCAACTGATCTAGGCCAAATAAACATCTTGCAAGTGCTCTGCCCCCTTGCAAAGCTGTCCGCAGGGAGCCAACAAGGAAAAAGCACGGCAGAGTCTTGCTTGGGCTGGTTTCAGCTGCTTTGCCCATGCAGGACTTTGCTGGGACTTTTCACAAAAGTCCGGTAAAGTCCTGGGTTTTTTGAGGGTTGCCCAAACGGGACTTTGACGGGCGAAAAAATTGCATTTTCCCCGGCAAAGTCCTGGGGCAAATTTCCCGGCAAAGTCCTGGATTGCCACCCTGCATACCCGGTGACAATAAAATGTCCGGCAAAGAACTGTCACCCTTTCAAAGGGGCCGGATCTCGAGTGGAGAGTCAGCTGAAATGCGCCGATAATGATTTTGCCTCGACATGAAAAAAGGAAGCTGCAATAACAGGAAAAGAATGCATGAAACGATGTTTTTGCGGTACAATCACCAAGCTAAACTCTGCGCTAGAAACGACCGCTAGCATGAATTCTCCAGCAGCTTGGTCGCCTGCTTCTGGTTTTTTTCTCACTTTTTCAATTTGAAAGGAATGGAATGGCAATATGCAAAAAATGCCAATTTTATAAACGATTGCCACATTTTCCTCAATTTGTTAGCCAAGGAGCAGTGACAAAAAGTTGGTCGCAATTACCTTCCTTTCAAACCCAGTCCAAGCTAACTTCAGATTTTCAAAATAAATGCAGACATCCAAAATGAGGGAAACCTGATAAGCTAAACGTAAAAAATAGCCATATTCTGAGTTTGCTGGACAATTCCTAAACTAACCTCTGTGACGGGCTTGCGCAACAAGCTCGTTTAGACGTTCAGAGAGTTCACTCACAGCGCTATGTTTCGTAAGCTGCGTCAGGGCAAGCTTACAATAAGCCAAAACTACTGCAATCATCAATCTCGGCCAACAAATTAGCATGGTCGTCTCTGGCTCTGACTAGTGGTAGTGACTGCGAAGTGCTGGCGGCTGTGTTGGAGCACTGTGATCTCAGATGGACTGGGCCGAGTAAATGTGCAGGGTGGCCTGCTGAATGTCTTGAGGTGGATAGGCTTTCTGCGCTTCCTTGACACAACTACGATCACAGCGATTTCCTCGATGAGTCTTGCTCTATTGTTTCTTTCAGGCGTTTCTTTCTTTTTCGTCCGTATGCCAATACGTAGACAGAACAACACAAAGCGTAGTCCGTTAAGGGGAATGAGAGAGCGAAAGGCAAAGCTACCCAGTGTTATGGATCCGCTTGGAAAAGGCGCGGCCTTTGCCCAAAGTTGATTCCAGTTGCTACCCGAGCGCCTGATGTTTTTGTTGGGCCTGAAAAACCCATCAGAAAGCAAGCCTTGTGAGTGTTTGGGCCTTAAAAACCCATCTCTCACATCGCTTCTATGAAGAAATTCTTGGATTAACTTCCACAGAAATCTTCTTACAAGCCGCACTTCCATTTGTGAGTAATCACATTTGGTCGTGCAACAGCTGCAAATCAGCAAGCAAACTGTTCACCTGTGTAAATGATGGTCATCAGTCAACTCGAGAGACCAATCCAAAGTCCACTAATTTTGGCAGCTCAAATGATAATTATTGAGGTAACAATACTGTAAAAGGATTTAAGATGACGATGTCCGAGAAACTAGCGTCTCAAACAAGTTCAAACCAGCTTATTTGTTGCGAAAACTGTCTCCATCTGCTGGGAAGCAGCTGTCGGCATGGCCTAGGGATGGCGGGCGGCCAGTGATCTCCTGGAAGGGGGAAAGGAATAGGCTTTCGAAGGGGAGCGGATCTGGAGGTGTGATTGTATGGAAATGATGTTGCCCTGACTTGAAAATATATGGGGAACTAACTTTTTCTAATTACGAGTTACAGGAAAACATAAAAAAATAGTTTTGCTGTGCAGTGAATGCCTTCGAATCAGATGCTTGATTTTGAATATCAGATTGGCAAACCGCACAATTTTTCACGATTAAGTGCCACAGGAATAAAAACTGACTGAGTTACTGGCCAAGTCGAAGAAAGAGCGGAATAGCTAGATTTGATTTTTCAAAGCAGGATGGAAATAGGGATGCAAAATCAATCGAGAAAAAAACTGAGACCTAGAGTTGTCAACATCAACATCAAGGTTGTCTAGGTGATGCAGCGATGTGTCTGTTGAACAGCTGTTGAAACAGAAGATAATCGGGATGAGCAAGGCACAAGTCATGGGCAGCATGAAACGGTGCTTTCGCCAAGGAATTTTATCTGCAGTGATGCAGTCTCAACTCCATCTGTTCTCTTTGAAACATCAGCTTACGGCCATTGCGGCCCGCCTTTCCCCAAGTTCCGAGATAGTTCATTTTTTGGCTGCCTCAAAATTTTCCAATAAAATTCCAAGTAAACATTGTATTTTTTTTGCAAATTAAAGTTGGTTTTCAGACCTTAACATTCTTCCCTAATCCGAACTAAACAATATCCAATTTTTTACCCATTTTTAAGAGTTTGCTCGTGGGTTTTTACAGGATTTCGCAGGCTTTTGACAGGGCTTCCTATAAGGAGTTTTGGGCGTCCGCGAAAAAGACGGGAGCTGGAGGAGGAGCTGAATGACGCCAACGCGGCTCGGATCCCCTCCCTCTGGAGGCCTGCACGCCCAGAAGGTTACCGAAACTACTACATTTGATAAGTGATTGGAGAATATTATATACTTTTCTACAAGTTGTCTACAACTACTGAAGAAAATTGTTACCGTCTGAACTAAATACTTGACTGAAACATTAGCGTAGGCAGTAAGTCGTGCAGGAGGCAAAGCTGGCGGGGGCAGAGGAGCCCTCACCTTCCTTGCTTCCCCTGGCCTCCAGTATGAAATTTGCCTCTCATCGGCAGAAAGTGGCTGTGAGAAGTCTGATTGGAGCTGAGAGGAGCTGCGAGCACTACGGCAGAGTTTCAGAAGCGATTGCTGGAGCGCATGGCGGTACTGAAAGCAGGTCACCCGCGTCTTTTCGAGCCCACTCAGCCCTGTTCCTGTGGACAGTTAGCTTTTGCCTTTTACGGGAGCTGATGACTGATGTTTCATGATTGCAACAGGCCCAAGTTGACACAGGCCAACCCACTTCAGAATGAAAACATGTATGAAGATTGAACTTACTTACTCTGTATGGAAAAGCAACCCAGCTTACCAACAAATATTAACTTAGTGGGTTGCTCTGAGAATTGCTTTCTGACCTTCATTAAATCATAGTTACCAAATTTATAATCGAAACATCTTAGTGTTAAGTAACTGTATAACCGATTAAACAACTGGCTTTAGCCCATTTTAACCTAATTTTGCTCATTTTTGGCGGCACATAGCTCATTCAATCTTACTATTTAAGAAAAACGAATTACCACCCCAGATGCGGCAGAAAAAGCTCTATCCAATAAACATAATAAGATGAGAAAACGACAACATTAAATTTTCGCCATTTTCCAAATGTAGGTAAAAAAAATAGTGCACCCCGGGGACACATTGAAAAAGTTTTTTTCATTCAGCTGTAGCAAGCTGTGCGTTTTTTTGGGCAATGGTCAAGCTCTGTGCACTATCTTCAGAGAAAACCGCATTGAAATTCATTGAACTGACTGAGAATGGCATTGGTTTCTGATGACCACTTTTCAACCCGTCACATACCCCCCGTCGTAAATTTATAACGCTTTTCCTTCCAGATTATGAATGATTATAACACGTTATAAATCATTTATAATCTTCTTGTTCCATGATGAAAAGAGCGATCAATTCAAAACAGAGGGCTCAGTTCATTTTAACTAAAATCTCTTATTGGTCCGCACCTGCCCTCACTAATCGTCATTAAAAACATTCGCATGCACGCATATGAGAAGAAATGGGCATTCGTCCTCTTGATATTTTCGAAGTTGAGCGGTTGTAGGCAACGGAGAAATGAATGTCACTGTTGCAGATATTAGAAGATGTGGAAAAGGAGGAACATCTGGGCCCAGCTCAAGGCCAAATAGTACACCATCATTGCCTCATATCTTATTCGACCAACAAAAACAGGCACCAGAAGTGAGCCGTGATGGTGGAGGTGAGCAGCAATGGATTCAGCTGAGCCAGCATCACGAACCCTGACATCTTACAAGCTCTTCTATCGATCTATGAGCAAAATCCATCTTATATGTTGAAAGGCTGCAACTTGAGCCAGCTGAGTAGCGCTTTAGTGCGCACTGTGAGAGGATGCATCCTTCAGGCAATGGCGATGCGCATTTGTCTTTTGTCAACAAAAGCAGTCCTTAGTCCATCAATTACAATTTCCACAATTGGTTCTAACTGGTTTTTAGCTTGTCTTCAACTTCGAATGGTGTCCAGCCAGATCATATGTACCCTTATAGCAAACGTCTAGCAATTCGATCCCCATTACCAATATTTCAAGCCTCATTTAGAATCAAATACTGAGATCAGCATAAGGGGATCGGCACTGAAAACATAGGACAATGGTCGTTGTAATCATCATGAAGGCACATACAAGTGATAAAAATGAAAGAATGAAACATGGGCTAGCTGAGAAAAAGGCATTGCTGGGCCAACGATCCCCTGCTTTCATAGCCCCTGCTTGTAGCCCCACCCGCCCCCCCCCCCTTTTATTACCACAGCAGCTACGGCTTCATCTGGGGAACATCCTGAGCTACTGCGGTATTTCGACAGCCGACTAGTTCGCTCCAGGAAGCGAAGTATCCTGGGCTTTGAGGAGGAAAGTAAGCATGTCTTCATTTGAGTTTTTGAAGTTTTCTCCAGCGTGCCAACGTTTTATCATTACTAAGCAAACGACATCACAAAATGGAATTATTGTGCGGGGGGGGGGGTGGGGGGGGGAGGGGGGGTGGTGTGGTAATAGATATAGAAGGGTTATGGTGGTTGTGGGTGGTGAGGGGGTTGTTGGTTGTGTGGTTTTTATGTGTATTTTCCTCGTCGCGGGGGGGGGTGGGGGGGGTCGGGGGGTGGGGTGGCGGGGGTGGGGGGGGGTTGGTTTTTTTGTGTGTTGTGGTGTTTTTTTTTTTGTGTGTTGTGTTTGGTTTTGGTTTTTTTGTGGTGTTGGTCTGTTTTTGTCTTGGGTTTTTTTGTTAATATTTTTGAGTTTCAAATAATTTCTCAATATCTACTGGTTTTTCAATGAAATTGGCTGATTTTTTGCATGAAAGTCCGCCTGGGTGGTATCTCCACGCCATTATTTGGGCTTGACGTAATTTTTCGATTTTTGCCCAAAACTCAATTTTTTCGATGTTTCAAAAGTACGAAAATTCATAAATCACTTGTTTTTCAACAAAATTGGCTGATTTTTGGCATGAAAGTCCGCCTATGTGGTATCTCCACGCCATTATTTGGGCTTGACGTAATTTTTCGATTTTTGCCCAAAACTCAATTTTTTGATGTTTCAGAAGTACGAAAATTCATAAATCACTGGTTTTTCAACGAAATTGCCTGATTTTTTGCATGAAAGTGCGCCTAAGTAGTATCTCCAGGCCATTTTTTGGGCTTGACATAATTTTTCGATTTTTGCCCAAAACTCAATTTTTTGATGTTTCAAAGTATGAAAATTCATAAATCACTGGTCATAAATCACAAGTAAAACTTGGAAGAAATGAATTTGCAATTGGTAATACTCGTTCGTGTAGCTTAAGTGTTTGGCTTGGAAATGAGGCCGCGCATCTTGGCGCCAGCCGAGAGACACCTTGTTGGCTTCCTCGTCGCGTTTAAATATTTCTTGTGCAGCGAGCTGATGTTCATTGACATGAAATTATCTATTTTTACTTTGAATGGACGTTGAAACATCAGGAGACTGGCACTAGTCCTAACTGGGCACAGGGATCGTTAGGCTGATGGAGATCATGTCCTGCATGGCCTCAACGAATGCCCGCGACTCTGAGGGTCTCTCGCCTTTTCTCATTTGTTGGAAGCATATGAGCAAAGAACAAGGGGCAAACAGGCACTGATAAGCTTACCTTTGTGCAGCATGTAGGAGTATTATCATAGAGTCTTCGGCTTTCATGTCTTTTATGGGCTTTTATGATTTAATGACGCTTAGGTTAAGACTTCAGTTTAGTGATAGTGGCGCTGAGACACCTTTGTGAAAGGTTTTGTGGCCGCAAGTACCTAAATGACTGCTTCCTTTTCAATCCCTAGGCCATCCTAAGCAATGCTGTGGTCAACTCTTGCCTTGTTTAGCTGTTTAGTAGAAAGAGAATGAGCTGGCACCAACGCTCCTGTTCCCTGCTCATCTTTCCCTGCTTTGCTCTGCTCTGCTTATTGACCTGGCTGCTGGAGTCTCTACTGCGTTTGGGCAATCGCAGCAGCTCCGCCAAGCTACCCGTGGAAGTCCGCCCTGTCTACCTCCGCTACAAGGTCTCGTTTCACTTTTGCAATCTACTTCATCTATCAACTCTCCTGTGAAATATGTGAGCCATATTGTTGCAGGGAAATCCTCCAAGCCCGATCCCGAAACCAAAACAGGGTCTTGAAACCTTTGGGCAATCTTATCAAATCCTATGCGGCCGTGAATAGCAGACCTTAATTTTAATTAAAATTCTCTGCTTTCAGCCTTTCCTGAAGTAACATCCAACCCTATCGAACAACTCTGACTCAGAGAAATCAAAAATTGCAAACAAACAGCCAGAGTCCAAATTCGACTTCAGGCCTTCGAATGGGGCGTCATCGGGGCGGCAAACTTTCTGTCCCTCGGCGGCAGGAGGGAACCGATGACCTGGCTGCTAGGCCAGCCCCTCGATCTGCTGGACATCAGCTCTGAGCGCATCGTTTTCGGCCTCCTCCCCCAGCCCCTCCGTGCCTACTCCGCCACTCGCGCCACCTTCCACTACGTCACGGCCTTTCCTGGTTTTTTGCTCAAAATTCCCAAGAAAGCTGGATTCCTTTGCGAAAATTAATTTTAGTTTTTTTTACCGATGACCCTTTGCCTAAAGTTTATTTTGAAAGTGAGGCTATGGCATCAGCCAAGAGAGACCTCTAACTCACACTAAAGCTGAAGATTCCTAAGGAGGAGATACGCTAATTAAAAAGAATACCATTCAATACCAATTCGCATCATTCCTCACTCTCGCTTCCCACTTTTCCCAAATTTCTGTCCCCTGACAAAAACATTGCTGTTTCTCAGAGTTCAGCTCAGTGGTACGAGTGCCCCTGGCCGACCTGTTGTCCTTCACAAGCACGATGGGGCCACTTCAGCCGCAGCTCTGCGTGGTCTCCAGTCCCGGTTCCCCTGCTAGCCTAGCGTCTGGCGCCCTAGCATTGCAATGCCCGGCATCCCAAGGCCCCTGCAGAAGCTGCAGAATCTAAATATCATGGAAAATGCGAGAATAATGTTTCATAATTCAAAAGTCGGTGGCTTTTAAATTTAACTAAAAATGAACAGCTAATTTGTGAAATTAAAAAATATTAAAAATAATTAAACAAGTATATGCGCAGAGCTTTTCGTTTTGGGCGTGCATGCAAAGAGAATCCGAATTTTGCGCCCAAAACAAAATGCAACTATTCAAGCAGCAGATTCCACTAGTGATAAATTTATTTCTTTGACTTTTAACTCGGGGGAATCAATTTTTGGGAGAAACTAGGTTTACTTTAGGCTTGCCGATAGTACCAGTTATATGACTTGTGAACAAAAACTTAGGTCTTCTTCTTAAAACTTCTTAACAGCTCAGCAGCCACAGCCTGCTGTTCATATTGACATGCATGAAAGTTTGTCACTGAAACGGGCAAGTATGATACCTGAAGACAAAAGTTTAGTCGCCTGTATAGCTGCCCTTCGGAGCGCTCCGAGGACAAAAATGTAATAAAACTGAAACTGTCCAGGCCGCTGCGGAAGCACTCTGCTGGCCAAGCAGCTGCAGGAGCTGGGAGGAGCAGAGCGAACGCTCGTCCTCTCAGAGAGCAACTGTCTGGGGCGCCTGGATCGATTCCAGCGCCAGCATCAGGATCAGCAGGTATTTTGGCCTTTTTATTTGGACAAATTAGAAAACAGAAGAAAATCAAAAGTGAAATTATTTACATCCGAAAGTCGATACTTTAGCAAATGGTCTTATCCTATAATTCCTTAAGCCAAACCAAAACTTTCTTCGAGCGAAAACAAAACAATGCTCAATTTGATAATGTTTTTTGCTAGAATCGATGTTAAATACTTTGGTAAAGCCAAGCATAAAATGTTCTTGATTGGCTCGTAGAAATTAAGCTCGTTTCTCTGACAAGATTGTGACTGCCCTTGGTAAACCAATGTTCTTCAGCAAACAAGGCTTAATTCTAGCTGACGAAAGAGGTGATGCGAGCGGTGTACAAGGTTATGTTCAACGGGCATGGCCTCAGCCACGTGGTGATAAAGCAGCGCCCCTTCTCCATTCGAATGGCCCTCCTCCTCAAACAAGCCCTTCCAGCAGGTCAGCCTTCTTTCTTTGCCCTGGAACCAGGAAAAACAACCGACCGCTGCCCAAAGCAGATACAAATGTCATTTTTGTTTTGACCAAGGGCTGTTTGATGCCGAATAGTTGACATAACACCGTTAATGACTACGTCATTAAAACATCTGGGCGTTGGGCCTCACATGGTGATGCTTGATGACCGTTCACTATCTTTGAAAGAAGTAGCAATGCATTGGCCACAAGCTTGGGCAATTTCGTAATACATCGCTCGAAATCAGTCAGATCGCTCGAAATCAATAATTTTCAAAGACCAAAATTTGTCATCCAAGTCTCAGTCTCTCAAAGACAATAAATACCCTCACGATTTGGATAAACAAGGGATCTAAGACGCTTCAAAACTCTTCTAAAAGTTCAACTGAAAAGAATTGGAAACAAATAGCATATCATGATATGAATAAACCAGGCCTTCTGCAGGGCAAGCTAAGCAGATCTTCCTGGAGCGGAGCGATCGCTTCGCAATGATAGCCTCCTTGTGCAGCTTCCTCAGTCGCATGGGCCATAATCGCCTGGCCCTCTTCACTGCTCAAGCTCTTTGGCAGATCAAGAAACGCCTCATCTCCAAGCCTCTGCGGCCCCAGGACGACTTTAACTTCAACATACTCCGGGTTCTGGCCTTGCCTCCGTGTGCAGCTTCCTCGGTCGCATGGGCCATAATCGCCTCTCCCTCTTCACTGCTCAAGCTCTTTGACAGATCAAGAAACGCCTCATCTCCAAGCCTCCACGGCCCCAGGACCGGTTACATGAAAACTTGGTACAGGGAAAACTTGGTACAGTGGAAAACTTGGTACAGGGAAAACTTGGTACAGTGGAAAACTTGGTACAGTGGAAAACCTGGTACAGCGAAAACTTGGTACAGGGAAAACTTGGTACAGTGGAAAACTTGGTACAGAGAACACTTGGTACAGCTAAATAATTGATGCAGTTTAAACATTGCCTAATTTAGTTTGGATGGGAAAATCTTCTAGTATGACCAGCATTGCAGATGCTTCAAGGTTGGAGAGTCACCTTCTTGGTTCAAACCCGGGGCATAGCTCTTGCCTGTTCTGCAGAAGACGCTTCTAAGTGCCTCACGACACTGCCTATTACACCCATCCTGGAGGCACTCTCCCATCCCAAGCTTCACGTCTCTGCCCACCAGAACCAAAATATTTGAAATGGAGGAGTTCAGCTTATGCTGGGTCTTATCACCAAGGTGAATGCTGCTAAAACCCAGGCCCTTCTTTTTTATGCACAACAGGTTAATATTCTGCGCAGCCAACCAGGGCAAGCAAAATCTTCAGCTTAGAGATCTCTGAATTGTTCAAAAAGCAGGTCCGCTTTTTTTGTTTAAGAAGCAGAATTTGATAGTCTTGAGAAATATCAAATTCCACTTCTTAATGCCTACAAGACCAGCATGTTTAAGTAAATGTCTAATAGTAAACAATTTATCCGCTGTACCAAGTTTTCTCTGTACCAAGTTTTCCACTGTACCAAGTTTTCCCTGTACCAGGTTTTCGCTGTACCAGGTTTTCCACTGTACCAAGCTTTCCACTGTACCAAGTTTTCCCTGTACCAAGTTTTCCAATGTACCAAGTTTTCCCTGTACCAAGTTTTCCTGTTACCCCCAGGACCGCTTCAACTTCAACATACTCCGGGTTCAGGCCTTGCCGGGCGACGTAGTTTTGGCGACTCACAAAA
>JASANA010001698.1:0-12477 GCA_030248095.1 Ptycholaimellus sp. GST1_10 | reverse complement strand
TAGCTTGTTTTTTTGTTGGGCATGACATTTGGAGTTTCGGGGTTGGATGGGGCATGATGACGACGTTTTGGGGTGTGGGGTTGGATGGAGCATGGAGATGATTGCTTGTTTTTTTGTTGGGCATGGTGTTTGGAGTTTCGGGGTTGGATGGGGCATGATGATGACGTTTTGGGGTTTGGGGTTGGATGGAGCATGGATATGATAGCTTGTTTTTTTTGTTGGGCATGACATTTGGAGTTTCGGGGTTGGATGGGGCATGATGACAGACGTTTTGGGGTTTGGGGTTGGATGGAGCATGGATATGATAGCTTGTTTTTTTGTTGGGCATGACATTTGGAGTTTCGGGGTTGGATGGGGCATGATGACGACGTTATGGGGTTTGGGGTTGGATGGAGCATGTACATGATAGCTTGTTTTTTTGTTGGGCCTGGTGTTTGGAGTTACGGGGTTGGATGGGGCATGATGAGGACGTTTTGGGGTTTGGGGTTGGATGGAGCACGGAGATGATAGCTTTTTTTGTTGGACATGACGTTTGGAGTTTCGGGGGGGTTGGATGGGGCATGATGACAACGTTTTGGGGTTTGGGGTTGGATGGAGAATGTCTATGTTTGTTTGTTTTTTTGTTGGGCATGACGTTTGGAGTTTCGGGGTTGGATGGGGCATGATGATGAAGTTTTGGGGTTTGGGGTTGGATGGAGCATGGAGATGATAGCTTGTTTTTTTGTTGGGCATGGTGTTTGGAGTTTCGGGGTTGGATGGGGCATGATGATGACGTTTTGGGGTTTGGGGTTGGATGGAGCATGGAGATGATAGCTTTTTTTTTTGGCGGGGTCGGGGGGGGGCAGGCGAGGGGGGGGTGGATGGAGCATGGATATGATGCTTTTTTTTTTTGTTGGGCATGACGTTTGGAGTTCTGGGTTGGATGGGGCATGATGATGAACTTTTGGGGTTTGGGGTTGGATGGAGCATGGAGATGATAGCTTGTTTTTTTGTTGGGCATGGTATTGGAGTTTCGGGGTTTGATGGGGCATGATGATGACGTTTTGGGGTTTGGGGTTGGATGGAGCATGGAGATGATAGCTTGTTTTTTTTGTTGGGCATGGCGTGAGGAGTTTCAGGGTTGGATGGGGCATGGTGATGACGTTTTGGGTTAGGGGTTGGGTGGAGTCCATGGAGTTGATAGTTTTGCGGTCGGATGCATGGAGACATGGGCGTGGGGGCTGGTATGAAAAAAAGAGGCTAGAATTGTACGGAAAATCGGCAAAAGATTGGGAAAGGAGCATGGAGATAATTTATATGGAGATTTTTTTAGAGTACAGAAGGTTAAAAGGTTCATTTGGAGCATGGAGGCACCGGTTTTTGGTTGGTTTGGAATAAAGGAG
Source organism: Ptycholaimellus sp. GST1_10 (assembly GCA_030248095.1). NCBI lineage: Eukaryota > Metazoa > Nematoda > Chromadorea > Chromadorida > Chromadoridae > Ptycholaimellus > Ptycholaimellus sp. GST1_10. Next base: position 11,095 of record JASANA010001698.1, on the reverse strand, counting down.
CAATGGTTGGGGGGTTTTATTGGAAAAATGGTGAAAAAAGTTTGGGGATTTGTGTAAAACCTGTAGGAAACATGTTGGATGATGGGATGGTTTGGGCTGCATGGATCCCGCTACACGGGTGCTTAGCTTTTTTCACGCATTAACCTATTTTAAGCAATTGGATTTGGGCTGCATGGATCCCGCTACACGGGTGCTCAGCTTTTTTCATGCATTAGCCTCTTTTTTGGTCTAACGACTCTTTTGAAGATCCCCCCACCCACACCAGGTGAATGCAACAGCAAGCACCTGGCTGTCCTCATGGGACTTCAAAGATTAGGCACCCAACCCAAGTGTGCACCCAAGGGTTAGGTTGCCAAAGTGGTTCAGGCCTTACTTGTTTGGGAATATTTATGTTTAATGACTGAAATTTTGCACTTCTGGGTACATTTCCAGCCTGCGCAGATCTTAAACCAAGATAAGGCTCACATTTTTGACATTTTGAGCACTTTCCCGAAATTTGTGCAAGCTCTGCATGGGTCTATCGTCTTGCCCGTCCCCGAATTGCCCTAGAAACAGCTTAAAATATTCGCAAGAAGCTGTCCCCAGACTGCGCCGAAGGCCGGAAGAAAACAGGGCCTTCCTCTATTATATATAGAGACTAGGTTGGGAGAGGCCTGCGGCGCACATCATATACAGTTTCCTCAAAGCCCAGCCACTCGTATACTATCAGTTTATTAAGATTTTCACTGAAACATTGCAGACTTGAATAGTACCCTAAAAGACGCCATAATCACAAATTCAGCTAATTCTAAATTAATTTTAGCAATTAAAATGCCATTTTGCAGGTACAATAAATAAATGAATTTGGGCTGCATGGGTCCCGCTACACGGGTGCTCAGCTTTTTTCATGCTTTAGCCTCTTTTTTTGGTCTACTGACTCTTTCAATCAAACCCTCCCAGTGGCCAAATTACAGCCACACCAAATGATTGCAACAGCAAACACCTGGCTGTCCTCAAGGGACATCAAAAGCAGGCGCCAAACCCAAAATAGGTATGGCTAACTGAAATGGTGGGTGGTTTGCCCAGCTGTCTCGAAATGTATGTTTAACGAGTGCAATATCATCAGATTGGATAGCTTTCCAAAACTGCGCAGATGCAAAACATTGAAAAAAGTCACATTTTTGATGTTTTAAGCACATTCCCGTTTTTGGATCAAGCTACGGACAACATATTTTAGTTAGGCGACCTCGATTTACCCAAAAATGTCTTCAGTTTCCCTGCAGCTGCTGAATTGGGCTTGCGCGAAGCTATCTACTTACGGACAAGGCTCAGCTTTTATATTATGGATATATGTGTGGTTCCGGGGCCGGGCCTCCGCGGTTTTTCAACGAAATTGGCTAATTTTTTGCATGAAGGTCCTTCTGGGTGGTATCTCCAGGCCATTTTTTGGGATGGGCGTAATTTTTCGATTTTCGCCCAAAACTCAATTTTTTGATGTTTCAAAGTACCAAAATTCATAAATAGCTGGTTTTTCAATGAAATTGGCTGAAATTTTGCATGAAGGTCCGCCTGGGTAATATCTCCAGGTCATTTTTGGTGCTTGGCGTAATTTTGCGTTTTTTTCCCAAAACCTAAAATTTTGATGTTTCAAAGTACCAAAATTCATAAATCGCTGGTTTTTCAATGAAATTGGCTGAAATTTTGCATGAAGGTCCGCCTGGTAATATCTCAAGGTCATTTTCGGTGCTTGGCGTAATTTTGCGTTTTTTTCCCAAAACCTAAAATTTTGATGTTTCAAAGTATCAAAATTCATAAATCGCTGGTTTTTCAATGATATTGGCTGAAATTTTGCATGAAAGTCTGTCTAAGTGGTGGTTTAGGACCTTTATTGGGGTTTTGCAAAATTTTAGATTTTTTTCTAAAAAACTTAATATTTTGATGTTTCAAAACTGAAGAACTCATAACTCCCTTGTTTTTAAACAAAATTGGCTGCAATTTTGCATGAAGGCTGGCTGGAGGCTTTGGACCATTATTTGGGCTTTGAGAAATATATGGGGTTTTCCCTAAAACATAAAATTTTGATGTTTCAAAATTGAAAAATTCATTAATCCTTGGTTAATCAACCCAATTGGCTAAAATATGCTCATGTAGCTTCACAATATTGCTTGGAATAGAGGCCGCGCATCTTGGCGACAGCCGAGAATACCTTGTCTATTGAACTTTGATTTTGTCTTGTGTAAATATGACCTTGCTTTTCAGACTGCTCTAATCTAACATTCTCGGCGCATTTGGATAACATCACGCATGTAGGAGACGAGAATGGAACTTTCCTGCTTACGCCAACAGCCACTGGCATCTTCCCCCTCCACCTCTCATACTCGAACATCCTCACCACTGTTCTGCTCGACATCAACGAAACAGTTTACGGATGATACTCTTTTTCAAGCCCTAATGCCTTCAACTTTTAGATCACCGTCTATGAACCGCTGCGAAATTTCAGCCTCCACCTATCCATTCCTGAGCTTGCTTTGGAGGACAACGGAAGCACCTGTCCTGGCCACATCATTGCTCGCAACGCCGAAAACTCCGCCAACCTCAGCGTGGATTCCGGACTGGTGGCCGCTTTTCGCTTCCTCTTCGCCGGCAACCTTCTCCAGCACGCCTTCAACAACGCCTCCCACGACAACCTCAGCCACAGCTTCAACTTCAGCTTCACGGAGAACCTGAGCTCCCTGGTGGCCAGCGTGACGCCAGCCGTGGACATCGACAGCGAGTACATCCTCGTCAAACGCGTCTTCCCCCTCCTCATGCACCCTGTCCTGGACGCCGTAGCAGAGCCCTCCGTCGTGACCTCCAACCAGTCCACCACCCTCCGTCTCACCATCCAGCCTCCGCTCCTCACCGCCTACGACCTCCACCCGTGCGCGGAGAGTACCAGTGCTATGGAGGCACACGACGTGAGCCTGATGGATGTCCTGGCCGATCACAACTACACTGTGAGGCCGCTGGAGCCGGGTATGTCGCCGCTGCGAGTGTTCCACTCCAACCGCCTCTCCTCCTGGAGCCAGGAGTCCAATAATACGCTCCGGGTGGCTGGCCGACTGAGAGGACTCTCGCTCACCGCCGAGGTGGAGATGGAGGGCGGGAGCTGGATGGCGGCTGTGGACGAGGGCAATGCCAGCAATGCCTGCACTTACCTTCTGCCAAAGTTTCCTGACGGTACTATTGGCAACGCTCGACTTCGCATCGGAGTGGAAGACGGTCATATTTTATGGGGGTTTATTTGCTAACCTAATTTATGTGTTTAGGCTTTCCCAGCTCCTACACAATCTTAGTGGGCGAATTCACGACCATACTTAATATTAGCGATGTATCTGAAGTGAATAAGACCCTTGATCTTTCGGGCAGCAACATCAAGGTATCAGCTAAATGAAATCCGTCAACTGGTCCTCAAATTTTGATATCGACACGAAAAGGTTGAAAACGTGAGTTCAATAGTTGTGCATGCGACACCCGAGATCGTGGAACAAGAAGCAGTTACCCTAGTCAAGGTTCCATCCTATTTTACTTCAAAGAGTTAAATGTTCCAAAATAACTGCATAGGCCGTGACCTTCATCCCAGTCAACCCGCAACTAGTCATATCGCCGCAGCCACCCATAGTGAAGCAGAACGAAAGCACAGAACTAGGAATATCTCCTCCCGTCTTTTTCCCTGACCTAGGTCATTGCGAAAGTGCAAGAAAATAAGTCTTAGAAAAGTTGGTTGAAGTTTGTGGAGAGCCTAGCCTGAGAGCGGGTGTGGGCAATGCAGCAATGCTTCCTGTGTCCCTGGAATTGGGCCAAGTCCCCGCGGCTAACTTCACTCTGACTCAGATCGGCTTCCACTCAGCTCAAGCTTCTTTCGCCAATGTCTACGCCAATGCTACTTACCAATTACCCAACGCCGTTCGTCTATTTCTTTTTCACCCACCTTTATGAAGATTCATCTGAAACAGGTGGAAGTGGTACACCACCTCTGGTCCCTCAACCTGGATCTGCTAGTGGGAAATGGAAGTGGGCTAATGTCGGCCAAGTCGGAGCCAGGCTGTCCATCAATGCTGGCCAAGGGCGGAGAGGCGGTGGCGCTGGTCACGCTGGCCACCGGACACGCCGCCGCCTTCAACCTCCTCCTGGCCACCCGAACCATCAGCCTCAACCCCTCCGACGACCCCGCCACCAACTCATCCTACTCCATCAACTTCACGCTCACTCCAAATGCATCTCTTCCTTTCTTTGAATTTTAACCCCTCCCCATCAAATGGCACTCTTGCAGGAAAATGAAATGCGAAGTATACTCGTGGAGGCTGTTCCGGAAAATCCTTACGATGACGACTGGCTTATTCTGGCAAAAGCTGTCACCCCAATCAACACCCAGCCATTCTTCAACCTCTCGTTGCTCCTCTTCTTGCTGGGGATTCGAAATAGATCAGACAATGTCATTCAGGACAACGACTCCAACGGTGTTTGTAAATGAAGCAGCCCACATTATTGTTGACTCCAACTTGACAAAAATAGAACTCGGTTTTACAAATTCAATATTACGAAAATTGAGAAATCGAAAGTGTTTTAGAATGCAGCAGTTTGGATGTTCGCGTGGCAACAGATCCTTGGCAGAAGGTCTCCAACCTCTCCACTGTCCACCTCAATTATTCTTCTAAAGGCCTACAAGACTTCAGTCTTCACTACCGCAACGCCTATTCTGACCTGAATTACTCGGCCCCAAATCTGGTTCCAATTAAGTCTTTCGTCTCATTTTTCGATGCAAAAATTTGAAATAAATACAGGTGAGATATGTGGAAAAGCTGCATTCACTGGAGGTTAACTGGGAAGTGAGTTTGGACAATGGAAGTTTAGTGGCATCAGTGAATGAATCAGGCTGCGGATATCTTGTTGGCCGTAACGGTGTGAACATTGCCATGACTTCAGTTCACGGTATTTTCTGTTCATTCACTGCTTCATCCTACAAGGACAGTGTTTACAGGTGATCCTGCTCAATTTGAATACCTGCTGGGAACAAGGATTCAAACATTCAACACTTCTAGCTTCGATTACACGGAGAATTCTACGCTGCTAGCATTTAACGATACTTTCATGGTTCATTGGAAAATATTGTTCGCATTTTGAAAACGCGTCTTTTCCAGTCTGGTGATGAGAAAGCAGTGGTCATAAAGGCCAGTGCTTCTGACACGCTGAACGAGGATATCATTCTGGTCAAGAAGGTAATCAAAAACAATGATTTTTGTGCATGTTGAAGCTCAAACTCATGGCAGATTACGCCGTTAGCCACAAGGTCCATCATCAATGTCACTGCGTCACCAAGTTTAATCTTCCTCAACGAAAGCACCAATTTAACCATCCTATCATCCGACCTTTTGCCGCAGGATTTGAGTAGGATTTATCGTTTTGCCTCTGCGTGCAGAATAATCTGATGGATTGCTCAGGTTGTGGAATGGCGACAGCAGTAGCAGAGGCAAGCACTTTGAGCTGGAGCCAGATGTCAGGTTTGAGCGGGCTTCTAGGCCCCTTCAACTCCGTCGGTGTCTTCCCCGCCGCAGCCCGCTTCTCCAACATCTTCCATTCCACCACCGTCATTCAGCCGGAAGCAGTCACTCTCTCCTTTTCTTTCCTCAATCCTCATTTATTCTGCAGCTATGGCATTGCAGTTAGAAGTGGTAGAGCGATTGTGGGGCCTCGACTTCCAACTGGAAGTTCAAGCGGCGAATGGGACGTATTTGGAGAACATTCCCTGTACTCAGGGAACAGGATTCTTGCTCTCTCGAAACGGATCCAATCGAATCGTGCTTTCTGTGGAGCAAGGTTTCTTTGCCTCAATTAATTACTGACTGAATTTGCTCGAAAGAAGAGAGTATGAAGGCATCCCCAAAAGATACGAGGTACTTATTGGAAATCGTCTTCATACGATCAATGCCACATCCGAAACCAACTACTCTGGTGTTATTGCTGACAATTTTCGGGTTACTGATTTTGAACTTCTATTCAGAACTCAAAATGTTTTCTTGTTAGGACAAAGATTTGAAAAGTTTTGTTGTATCGGCGCACCCACTGTATAGCGAAATAGACACAAGCTATCTGATCAAGGTCATTCCCGTCACTCCAATACTGGCCACTCCAAAGCTCGAAGCTCTACCACTCAACCGTTATATATTAAATGACGTTCCTAGTTGATGGTGACTTTAATAAAATGCAGGCGTTATATTTCGAAACACAAACGCAAGTATTCAAATTCGACCAGAATTCCGCACGATCGATCTTTCTGGTCTTTGGTGGTATTCGCATAAATACAATAATTTAGCATCAATTTTTAGAATGCGCTGGACATCCATTGAGCATCAGAACTCTTACTGGGAATATTTCGGAACTGCAAACTACTCTTCCACATCTTTCAATGCCTCAAGCAAGACTTTTTTCATAAATTTTCCTAAGCTCCACAAGCCCAAGCAACTTGAATTTTACTTTTACAGCGTATATTTGACATAAAAGCTTAACGCTTATTTTTGACCTCAAATCAACCAATAATTTCCACAGTTGCATTTCACAAAATTCGAACTTTACCAAGAGTTAAACAGTCCTTTTTTGATTTAAGAGAGCTTTTTTGAGAGGTTCAAAAGTCCCTTGCCGAAAAATTTTGACCCCCACTTTTTTATTTTTTTTCGAAACTAGACCCTTTCTAAGACATTTGGTGGCCTATGAGTGTGCTTCGAAATGAACAAAAATTTAACCGCCCATAACTCATTTCTTTCTCAACCAATTTTAATGATTCTACCACCATTCGACCCGTCATGACGAGAAGAACATTTTCGTTTTTTTGACCAATTTTCTACGATCAAGTGCAGCTGAGTTATTCACAAAAAACCTCTCTGTTAAGTTTTCAAAAATTCAATTGTTTTGCAATTTTGTTTAAAAAATGGCTTTTCCGATAATCGAGACCCATTTTTTCTGAAAATTCAGGTGTTTTTACCTATACCTTCCAATTTATGGCCCCAGACAGGTTGGGCCAGGAGAGACAGTTGAGGTTAACAAGGTGTTATCGGCTATCGCCAATAGATGCGCGGCCTTGTTCAACTTGTGCAGCAATGGTATGAAATAAATCATCAGGCGGGCTCAATTAATGCTAATGAATGTCAAACAAAAATAAAAGTCTTAATAAGATGTCTAGTTTAGGTTTCTGAGGCATTTGAAATGATATTAAAAAAGTAATAAAACAAAAATACAATTTTTCGAATTTTTTTCGAATTTCAAGGCCACCATTTTCGAGGTTTTTTGATCATAAATCCAGAACAAATCAAAATGACGCCATGCGCAGAAAAACCCTCCTAGCGACCACCCAGACGGACCTTCATGCAAAATTTTAGCCATTTTCATTGAAAAACCGTCGAGTCCGGGCTCTGGAACCACACACACATATATATATACTAGTAATGTATTAGTCAGTGGCCGCGCTTCGCGCGGCCACCCATCCATTTATTTAATTTTTCTTTTCTTTCCATCCATTTCATTATGCGCGGCCACCTTCTGTTAAAAGTATCGTAAACAGTTACACCATCCAACAGTAATTTCAACAGTTATTTCCAAATTTACCCATCTAAAAAAATACAAATTACGTGTAAAATAGAGAAAATTCTACAATACTTTATGGCCTTTGTGCCAACGGTCATAAACGTTCAAAAAGCTCAAGAGATAACGCATGAGCACAAAGCCACCGCATTACGCATTGTAAGCTACTATGCTTAACCTTGACCTTGCCTTGAAAAATTACTTGATTCATTCCAAATACATCAGGCTCCTGGGTAAGTCAAAAATCGAAAAATTGACATCAGTCAATTCATTTTTTTTCAAAAATTTTACAAAACACATTGAAAATTAACCAATGGATTTTAAGCAGAACTGTTGTAGCTTTAATTTAAAAAAAAGTCCGACAGAAAAAGTTAAAAAATGGACGAGCTATGAAGTTTCAAAGTCAAAAAATGGCCAAAAATGGCAAAAATCGGCACGTTTTCAATAATTTCATGTTTTTAAATTTTTCCATGCATGGAGCACCCCAAAAAATATTGCATAACTCGTCAAGAGCCATACATAAAGCTATCATATGTCACTATCAGTAAAGAATCCAGGTAGCCCAAAGACCCCTCCCAAAATGGCATCACCCGTATTATATAAGATATATATATATATCCATAATATAAAAGCTGAGATGCCTGATGCTTTGCAGGCATACCGGGGGGGTAACGAAGTCTTCGTCCTTTTAGTATATGTTTATTATACTAAAAAAGACGAAGACTTCGTTACCCCCCCGGTATTTAGGCTCACCCAATCCTCCCATTTTTCAGTGGATATTCATAATTCAAGTAAGCAAAGTAGGGCGGTGGATGCCTGATGCTTTTGCAGGCCTATTTAGCCTCACCCAATCCTCCAATGTTTCAGTGGATATTCAAGTAAACAAAGTAGGGCGGTGGATGCTGGATGCTTTTACAGGCCTATTTAGCCTCACCCAATCCTCCCAAGTTTCCAAAAAACCATTGGAGAAAGCCAAATAAATTGTAGTAAAACTTCTTACTGCAGCTGGCTTTCTATTACCAATTTGAACTTCTTGTCATCAATAATTTCTGCAGCTGCTTCCTTATAGTCGCCGTAGGCGACGGCGAAGCTCAACCTAGTCCATAATATAAAAGCTGAGACGTGTCCGTCCCACAGACATTCGGCGCAGGCCCAATTCAGTAGCTGCATGGGAAGTAAGAACATTTTTGGGTAAATCGAGGGCGTAGAATGCGAATTTGAAATATCTGCAAGGATCCGAACACGGGAATGTGCTTAAAACATCAAGCGTTTGGGCAAAACAGTCGATTTGGAGGGTTTTTCGGACATAGCTTTTGACAAAAAGCGGATTTTTGCAATCTGTTTTTTGCATTCGCTAGGTAATTTAATTACGCAAAGAATGGCGGTGGAATTTTTGAAATCGGTTGAGAAATGGCAGAGTTATGTACAAAACAAATTTGAGCCGCATGGCCAATCTGGCGGCCTACCCAGCCATCCAATGTTTCAATGGATATTGAAGTAAGAAACGACATGACAGTTTATTGTCCATTTAGGCCTACCTAGATGGCTTGATTATGACATGTGCTGGCAATGGAGCTGGCATTATGGAGCTGGCAATGTGCGCCGCAGGCCTCTCCCAACCTAGTCCATATATATAATAGAGGAGCCTGTCTTGTCCGTTAGCATTTTGGGCGCCATGAGGGAAGATTCCTGTGAGGAGGTGAAGAGGAGGCTGGGGAAGCCGATTCTGAGTTAATCAGCTTGATTTGAGCATGGGAATGTGCTCAAAACATCAAAAAAGTGAGTTTTATCAATGTTTTGGAACTGCGCAGTTTTGGGAAGCTACTCACTGTGGCGAGGTTGCACTCAGTATTCATAACCTTTCATAGAGCACAGCAAACCTGTATCCTTCTTTGGCGATCTAACCTTTGTTGGATTGATTGCCTAATCTTTGAAGTCCCTCGAGGACAGCCAGATGTTTGCTTTAGCAATCATTTGGTGTGGCTGTAATTTGGTCACAGGGTGGGGATATCCTAAAAGAGTCAGTAGACCGAAAAAGAGGCTTATGCATGAAAATAGCTGAGCACCCGTGTAGCGGGATTCATGCAGCCCAAATAATTCCTCTAATCCTCCAATCCATTGCCCCCCCAACCATTTGCCTTCTTGTATCACCAGATTGCCCCCCAGATTGTTTCAGTGGATATTCAAGTAAGCAAAGTAGGGCGGTGGATGCTGGATGCTTTTGCAGGCCTATTTAGGCTCACCCAATCCTCCCATGTTTCAGTGGATATTCAAGTAAGCAAATTAGGGCAGTGGATGCCAGTTGCTTTTACAGGCCTATTTAGGCTCACCCAATCCTCTCATGTAGGGCGGTGGATGCCAGATGCTTTTACAGGCCTATTTAGGCTCACCCAATCCTCTCATGTACGGCGGTGGATGCCAGATGCTTTTACAGGCCTATTTAGGCTCACCCAATCCTCTCATGTACGGCGGTGGATGCCAGATGCTTTTACAGGCCTATTTAGGCTCACCCAATCTTCTCATGTAGGGCGGTGGATGCCAGATGCTTTTACAGGCCTATTTAGGCTTACTCAATCCTCCCATGTAGGGCAGTGGATACCAGATGCTTTTACAGGCCTTTTTAGGCTCACCCAATCCTCCCATGTAGGGCGGTGGATGCCAGATGCTTTTACAGGCCTATTTAGGCTCACCCAATCCTCCCATGTAGGGCGGTGGATGCCAGATGCTTTTACAGGCCAGAACCTCAACCTCAACTTGCAGCCATTTTTCCCCAATTTTATCCCTTTTCGAGTTTTTTTATGAATTTCAACAGATTTTTTTCTGCAAGTATTATGCCAATAGTCGCCGTAAGCTTCTGGTGAGGAGGTGAAGGTGTTTTTGGGTAAATTGGGGTCAAAGAACACGATTTTGAGGGGAAGGGCTTGCACCGATCACGGGAACATGCTTAAAACATCAAAAATGTGACTTTTTTCAATGTTTTGCAACTGCGCAGTTTTGGGAAGCTACTCATTGAAGTGAAGTTTTAGCCATTACACATAAATATTCCCAAACAAATAAGCCTCGAACCTCTTTGGCAACTTAACCCCACTCGGGTTGGGTGCCTAATCTTTGAAGTCCCTTGAGGACAGCCAGGTGTTCTGTTCACTTGGTGTGGCTGTAATTTGGCCACTGGGGTTGGGTGTTGGGTTGATCAAAAAGAGTCAGTAGACCAAAAAAAGAGGCTTATGCATGAAAAAAGCTGAGCACCCGTGTAGCGGGACCCATGCAGCCCAATTAATTCCTCTAATCCCCCCTCCAACCATTTGGCTTCTTCTATCACCAAATTGCTCCTTTGGCCCCCCATTCGTTTGAAAATTCAGTGCTAAACAAATCCCTGTTATCAAAATTTTTAACTGTCATGCCAAAAACCTTAACATATTTTTTTCCGATTTTTTAATGGGGTGTAAATCATGAAAAATATTTTTTTTCTTAAATTGGATTTATTTTTTTGGTTTTGGGTTTA
>JASANA010001697.1:0-101707 GCA_030248095.1 Ptycholaimellus sp. GST1_10 | reverse complement strand
AAACCCGATGGATGAGGCGACTGGGAAGGGCGAAGCCTGGGCAGGAAGCGGGCACACTCGGTAGACTGGAGCTCGCGGTGGCCGGCGCAGGACTGGCAGGTGGAATGCAGGCCTCCGCGCTATTGGCTAGCCTCTCGGAAGCTGGGACGAAAGAGGGAAACGGCCCTAGACACCTAACCTGCAGCCATTGCACTACATACTCTGCCGAGGCCAAGGCTGAAACATCGCCAGTAAGAGCACACGGGCTGGGCTGTCCAAAATGCAATGGATGCAACACCAAGTAGGCCAGCTGAGTGAATTCAGAGGCAGAGGGCGATGATGGGGAGAGCAGCAGACATGTTGCATTGTCGCAGAGCCAAGGAGGGGCATTGATGGAGGTGGAAGGAGGCGCGATCCGAAGGCTGGAATCTCAGAGCTGGAGGAGACGCAGGTTCGCAAGCTGAGCTAATTCGGTGGACTGACTAAGGTAAGAATGAGGCTGGCCTGTACACCCATTAGACTCCCTGCTGATAATCACAACTACTATCCTGCCAATTGGCTGAGTGTGTATACCCATAAAACTGCACAGTTTGATGGCTGATGCTAGCTGGAAAGTTTGGAAGGAGACTTAGGGATGGAGATGAGCTGGGCCGTTAGAGCAAAGGCAGTAACGGGGCTGTGTCGAATTTAGCGGAGCAACTGGGCGGATCGATGACGGATGGAAAAGAGCGCGCAGGTTGCCACAAACTATGCTCAAACTTCACCCTAATCATGTACTTTCTCCCACCACCCGACCACCTATCATCTCTCCTCATAACCCATTCTTTTCTCCTATCTACTCCGCCGAGTTGTGGAAAGGGAAAGGACTGAATGGGTGGGTGAGAAGGTGTGGAGAACCGAGGCTGGCCTGGATGGGAGCAGTGCTAGAGTGCTTTAGAAGGAGGCAATTGCCATCAGTTCACATCACCATGCTCCTCTCTTCCGACTCATCCATTTTTTCTACCTATTTCCACCACCCACATTGACTGGCCAAAGATAAAACATGAGGGCGGAACGCCCTCACAGTTAATGAAGCCTGACGCTACTGGTTTTGAGCAGCAAAAGGTAGCGCGGCCGCCTGCTGGCAAGAGGGGCAAGTGGGATGACTACAAAACCTGAACCTTCCTACTACTCCTCTAATTTCTCACCAGCTCTAATTGATGCAGATGGGAGGGCAGAATGCCCTCGCAGCTAATGAGGCTGACAGCTAATGGCTCTAACTGGAAAGCGGAGAGGAGAGTAAGAAGGGACGGACTTTCAAAAAGCTCCTGCGGGCACATAGTGGAGACTGAAAACAGTCATGGCCTTTCTTTCCACTCATCTTCGTCACATACACTTTCGCTCATTCTCAACCCAGCTATGCAAAAAGGGCAGCCTTGTGGTCTTGGGGCAGGGAAGGAGTGAAACCGGCATTGCAATCGTAGGGAAGGGTAGCATTTAGCCCAGCTGCTTCCAGCGGCGAGGGGAGGGCGGAAAAGGAGAGGCGCCTTTTGGTGCCTTCGGTTGCCATGGATGGCTCCATGCAGAGCTTGGCTGAGCACTGCAAGAGAAACGGTGACGGACCCCGGAAGAACCGGCGAGGTCATGGGCGGATGTGACATTGATTTTATTATTTGCAAAGAGTAGAAGGAAAAGTTACCCCTACGCTCTTCAGACAGTCGAATTAAACTTGATTAAATGTTTTATAGAAAAGCCTATTTAATTTTGGAGATCTTAAGGTACTATTTCACTTTTCGAAAGTTATCATTAAATTTATTTAGCTTAGCATGAATTTAACATCCCTAGTGCTTTGTGAGATTGTGTATTCCAAATAAACAGTCATAAATCTTTACTTTAAGAAAACAGATTTAGATGATTTGAAATCCTAGACGACATTGGAAAACTATTCAGAAAATAAGAGTAAAATAGCATTCATTTAGAAAACTCTTATTCAACTTAGCACTACGAGATCATTCATTTACGCATTTTTCGTTCTAAGGTGACATTAAATGGGATTCTTAAGTTGTTGCGTTTTGCCAGAACAACTCCACTCTAAATGTACACCCACTTTACATTTTTAGGTTTAGCTGGCAGCAAGATCTGCTTGTATATACGCCGAGTAGGTCCATGCAGAACTTTGCTGGCATGAGTCCCATATAGGAGAGTAAGTCCAGTTCATAGAGAGAGGCGGCAGCGTACTGCCTTCGGGTGAAAGATAAAAGGAACCTGTCGGCTCAGCGCAGCAGGAGCAAAATGGCTGGGCTTTTGGGCTTGGCCGGCGTCGAGCTACTGCTGAAAAAGGCGGCTGCTTGGTTTACCTGAATGGCAGAATGCCCGCAGAGATGGTGCCCGCAGAGAAGAGGGCAGAAAGGAGAAAGAAGGAAAGTTGAAGACGAGCAAAATACAAAAGGCTAGGCAACTGAGCTGAAGGTTTGGCAAATCAGGACTGCGTGGGAACAGAGCCGACCATTTGAACTCAAGCTGGTCTGCAGACAAGGCAAGTGGAGGAGGGGCTGACGGAGCAGGCTGAGAGTAGGAAAGAAGGGCGGGGAGGTGGCCTGGCCTCCGGCGGAGAGGCGCCTGTCGCCGGCCATTAGAGCCTTAGTCCAACCTCACTGGATGGGCGCGCCATGTACCAGCTACTCATGCCTCTCAAAACTCCTTCCGGCAACTCCTTTGTCCGAGATCCTTTCTCGCCCCTTATCCCAGCTGCCCCTTGCAGAGCTCCCCATTGGATGAAAGGGGGCTGAGGTTAGGCAAGGTGTAGGGCGAGCCAGTGGGGCAACGCCAAAGCTGAGAATGCCAGAAGGTGGCTGTGGTGTAAGCAGGGCATGCAGAGCTTTGAACGAAGGGAAAAGGGGGCCGCGAATGGAGGGGGCCGAATGGGTGACGGTATGATGCGAGAGCTCAGCCTTGGCGCCATGCTCTCTACCGATGCCAGCCCAGCAGAAAGCCTTGCCCTGGCTCTACTACATCACATTCCCTTCGAACCTACACCTTTCTTCTAGGCCCTAAAGCGACCGGGGATACAGAGAACAGTCGAGGCTGGCGGGAAGAATATGATGGAGGGCAGGATGAGGGAATGAGGAGCCGCGAGCGGATTTCAGGATGGCCAACAGAAAAGGCTTGAAGGTGCAACGCCCTCACAGCTAATGAAGCTGTGCGCCACCAGTGCTAAGGAGAGGGCAAAGACGGAGGGAGTTAAAGTGAGGCTAGGCTTCCGCAGGACTCCTAGAGATTTCTTTACCACTCACTCTCAAACTTTGCTGCGATTGCAAAGCCTGCCTTGAAGCCAAGGAGTTGCTAAGCAAGATCTCGGAAAACCCAAATTATTTTATCTTTAATGTTCACGATAAAGATTGATCAGAATTCGAAAACGAACTTAATTTCTTTTAAAACTGAAGGGAAACTACCTCTTACTGTTAAACAACTTTCTCAGTAAAGCCGAAACAAGTGAGAGAACAATGTTCAAACTACTAATGTGGCGAGCCTGCGTATTTCGCCAAAGCTGAAGAGATTGATTTTAAAACTGGTGGTTATGTAAATCTATTCACTTTAAACTCAAACTCGTAAGAAATAAATTTTACGGGCTAATGCTCAATCTATTACTGCTAGAGAGGGCCATCTAGGGCAGAGGGAGTGACGAGGGCAGCGTTCTATCCGCCAAGGTCGGGGCCCGTGGTGCCGCCCACGCGCAGGCCCATGTTGCCGCCCTGCAGACCTCGCTTTCTGGGCTCACCCTAGTTCGATTCCACTTCTGCTGTTTCACTATGGACTTGGCCTTATTTTGATTGCCAATAGAGTAAAAATGGCGTCGGTGAATGAAGGGATGGCCGGGATTGATGGCGCTCAGTGGGAAGGAAGTGAACAGTGCTTACAATGGCCGCGGGCGTGGGGGCACTGTGGAAGCTGAAGAAACTGGGCAGAGCCCATGGCGACTTCGGCCCACCTCATTCGCTCCCTACCCTCAGCTGCCACGAGCTGGCGCATGACTCTAGTAGCCTTCATTCGTACCTGGCTAGCAAACGGAAACTGCCAGGCCAAGGTCCAGAGCAAAGACTGGGAGAGGGAGGGAATGAGAAGGGGTGGATGTGCAGGTAGAAAGAGGGGGAGCGCAAGAGGCAATGTCCTACTCGCCGTGGTCGAGGGTTGTGTTGCCACTCAGGTGCGCGCCCTACACCTGCCAGGATACACTGCTTGCCCGATCCCCTTAGTTCACTCCATCTCAATCCCATCCCGGCTGCCACGGCCTCATTTTTGTTGCCCCAAAACCAATCACTAATGTTAAAGGGGGGGAAGGCTCTCGTGAACAAAGGGGAGGATGGCCATTGAGCAAGGCGAGTCAGAGCTACCAGACCAAGGCCCTGAGTGGAGCAAGCCATGAGGTGGAGGAGGGAGAAAGGAAGGGCGCACGCGCAGGCGGGGGGGGGGAAGAGCTGGGTGCTGGGTCGAAACGCCATTGCCCTGGCCGGACTGAAACTGCAAGAGGCGGTGGCGGTACGAACCTTCAAGGCTGCCCAAGGCTAGGCATGGAAGGGTTTGAAAAAGGCTGCCAGGGGAGGCGGCAGGAGAAAGGGGGTGCTGGCGATGAGCCTTTGGCGGCCTGTGGAATGCGCACGCCCCCACATTGCTCACACCACGCTCACGCTCTTCCGCCCAGCTCATTCGGCCAGCTATGACTCTCAGGAGCTGCTCCCTACACTCAGCTTTCTCCCGCCCATCGCTTTCGCACTTGTTTCCCACATTCTACCGTTCTGATGCAATCCCAGGCCGATTGCAATCATCGCCCCCAGTTCAGTAAGGAGGCGGGAATTGGGACACTGAGGAGGGAGTAAAAGCTGCTTGATGGCTGAGGCTCAAGTCCGGCGTAAGAGGCGGGGTGGGACGGCAATCCCTGCAGTGGGATGGAGAAATATTAGGCGCTAAGGCTGGCGGTCATAAGAGCAGCTGTTCCAATAGAAGTAAAGGGGCTAGCTGAACAGCAGTGGGGAAGCAGGAAAGGGGCCCGGACAGAGGGGTTTTAGGATGCCAGAGGCGGCGGGCCCTGCAGTCATTGTACTCAGCTCGCCTCACAATGGCTCAAGTCTAGCCTTATCAATAAAGTTACTGCTCCAGTATGTTTGGAGTGTGGAGGCTGGAAGAGAAACTGAGCCCTGATGAGGAAGGGAGGGGTCGGAGGACCAATGATGGGTGAGGAGAAAGGAACGGTGAGACTGACTGGGCAATGGCCAGGCCGCCGGAGAGGGAATACGTGCCGCAGCTCTTGCGCGGTCCTCAGTTAAGCCCTTCACCACTCTTGCACCCATCATACTCAAACTCGTCCCCCGTTTAGTTTGGACGTCTTCCCAACAATTCCCCTTATGCCATCAATGATAAGAAGCGAAAAGAGCTTGAGGGGCTGAAAGGGCCGGGCTCGATGACATAAAATGGAAAGAAAGACAGCGGAGCCAGGGGCAACCAGATGGGGCGCTATTACAGATCCCCGTCCTCCTGCAGAGCCTGGGCCTTTTAGCCCCAGTCTGCACTCATCTTTTTCCACCAATTCACGCTTGCTGGCTGGCACAAAACCTAGCCTGATCACTTAACTCCTAGGATTGATTGAAGGAGGGCTAAATTTGTGTCCCAAATGACTGAGCGGGGAGGGAAAGGTGTGAGTGAGCAGGGGAGACTAGATGCGGGTGGGACGGAGAGCTAACGCTGGCGTGGGCAATGCGGGCAAGGCCTAAATCATGCACACAAGCAGTTGGCACTCCCCGTTCGCTCCACTACTGCCCTATCCTCTTCATCAAGCCTACTATCGCGGAAGGGGGGGGGGAAGATGAGGAGGCTTACCTGGAGTGGAAGCGTTGGCAGTGAAAAAAGAGGCGGCAGGGTTGTAGAAGGAACGGATGCCGGGCTCCTCGCGGTAGCCGCTGGGCTGGCTGACGACGCCGATGGCTGAGCAGATGGCCACTCCAGGAGTCGGCGATTGCCTCCTCTACCTAGATGAGGGTAGTAGGTTTTGGAAGGGAGGGAACCGAAAACATTGGAGGCAGCAATGATGACGGTGTTGCTGATGGAGTTGTGGAAGGCGCAGGTGGAAGACATGCGGGAGGCGCTCGCCAGGGAGATGCTCATGCCCCCAGTGGCTGGCAGAGTCTGCTAGTCTACTGTGATGGAGTAGGAATGGACCTGAGGGGAGTTGCGGAGGGCGCTGCCGAAGCGTGAGAAAGCATGGACGTTGAGCTCCAAGTAGCAGAGGTCGTCCATGCGCATGCCCATGGTACCGCGGCTGGCCGCCGTTGGTGCCGCCTACCATCTGCCCCTTCCTCCGGCCGTCTGACTTGCGGTGACGGTGGAAGCTGGCCTGGCGTGGTTGCCCTGCTGCTGACCGTGTTCCAGCAGGTGGCTGCCTGTACGACCTGGCAACTGTTCTTTCTGCATGCAGTGGGGAGGCAAGGTGGGCCGGATAGGCCAAAGGTGAGGGAAGCAATAGGGAGGTTGGGGCAGATTGGGTGGAAAAGGGAGGGTTGTTGGTGGTGCAGGTGTGGTTGTAAGCATTGGGGTTGAGGCAATCATTCGTACCCTTGCATTTGCTGCCCACACTCAGTCCCCCCTACCTATTTCATTTCCTCCGCTCTCAATCCTTCACCCCTGACAGAAGCAAGGGGAAAAGGAAGGGGGGAGGGATGGGAGAAAGTAGACATGGAGCAACTGGCCAATGGCCTCGAGTGGGAAAGCCCAGAAAGGCTCCCGCTGCTGCTGCGAGGGAAGAAGTGGGACTGCTAATGGTTGGCCTAGTTGCCCTTGCACAGGCGAGGGGCCGCGTCACCCACTCACACTCTACCCCGCCTATCCCAATCTTTCCGACAACTATCCCCCGCTCTCAGCTGCATCGAGAGAAGGCAAAGGGAGGAGGGGAGAGGGGAAGAACCTTGGCTGCGTTTGACGGGAGAGAGGGGTGTGTGGTGGGGTGGGGGGGGGGGGGAGCTAGGGTTGCCAATAGGGCCGGGAAAGTGTGAGCGCTGAACTGGCAGGGCATCAATGCCCCGCTCGCAGCGGCGGGATGCTGGCTGTCACCTTGTGGCTAGGAGCTCAGGCCCAAAGAAGGAGGGGAGTGGGAACCATGTGGAGCGGGGTTGAGCTAGTGGTGCTGGCACAAAAGTCCAAGAAGGAAGAGAAGGCTCAACGAATGGACTGGCCTATGCGAGGGTGTGGATGGGCGGCAAAGGTAGGGAAAAGTGAAGAGAGGGGTACCTCGGGCGTAGGCTGTGGGACGGAGCTGCTGACGGGGTTGTAGAGGGTGCGGACGCTGGTCCTGCGACGACAGACGCTGACTCGGCAGTTCCCCATGCACAAACAGCCGGTCACCCCAAGGGGTTGGCGACCGTCCGCCTGTGCCCTACTGCTCACACCTGTCCCCGCCCTTTTGACTCTTGCATCTTTCTGCCCTCAAGGTTCAGTAAACCATGAGGAAGCAAGGCTTGGGCTAACCTTGATGAATGAAGTAGCACCATTAGCGTGCGAGGGGCTACAGTGCCATGAGTGTGGGATGGGAACCGGGCCAGTTGAGGGTATCGCGGCCACAGCGGATGGAGTTGCCGCAGTCTATGCGATGGGCGCCCTGGATGCCCGTTTGCCCCGCTCCAGTGCCCCATGCTGTCTAACCTGTTCAATTCCTTCAAGGTTGCCTGTGGCTGGACTAACCAGGAGCAATGGAAAAGGCAGGGGTCTGCGAAAGGGGTGTTGATGAATACCGACGGGTTAGGAAGCGGCGCAGACGTGGGGCTGGCAGAGCGCGAAGGCTAGCAGGCAGCGGCAAACGGAGGCTTGAAACTGAAGGGAGGTGGGAACCGTGTGGAGCGGAGTTGAGCTAGTGGGTGCTACAGAGAAGATGGGAGTTGAACATCCCGGAGTTGGCGGAGCTGAGCTGACACTGGCTGGGCCTCGCCACCAGCTTTGCCAGATTCACACAATCCCACTCTACCCTCTCCTATTCCATTCCGTTGAGGGGGGCTTTTGTTACTAAGCTGTCGAGGGGGGGGGGCAGTGACAGCAGAGGAGGAGAGAAAAGAGAGGACCTTGATGGAGTGCACAGGGTTCCTCGAATGGACGGCTGGGGATGCCGATGGGGTGAGAGAAGGCATGGCTGCCGGGCTGGCAGGAGCGGGAGGTGCGCAGGCTAGCGACGGCGATGGTGGCCGTGTTCACGTTGCTGGGGCGCCAGGCCTGGAGAAGGAAAGAGGTGGGAACCTGGTGGAAGGGGAGTGGAGCTGGGGGCGCTGGGGGAGTGGGAGCCGAGCGTCGGGCAGTTGGCGGAGGTGCGCTGGCTTTAGCTGGGCGTCCACGCCAGTCTTGTCAAGTCGCCAAATCGCACTCCACACATCACCTGCTTCATTCTTACTGACAACTATCTCCGGCCCTCGACTGGATTGATAGGAGGCTGAAGGGCAGGGCAGAGAGAGAGGAAAGAGAAGGGAACCTGGGTGGAGGGACCAGGGGAGGCCCGTGGAGGGATGCCGGGGGTGTGTATGAGGTAGGAGAAGGAGCAGACGCTGGGTTCGTGGTGGCTCATGCTGTCCATGTACTCCAGGCCGAGGTTCCAGTTATTCCCCTGTTTCAACACAATCTTTGCTCTTCTCCTACAGTCCTACACCTAACCTCATCCAACTTGCTCTATCACAGACTGTCCTCTTTTCTTTCTATTTCGCTATCCGTCAGCACTCCCTACTTCTGGTCCATTGGAGAGTAGAGGAAGAGAAGGAAAGGGACCGTGGGATGAGGAGTGAGCCGATAGGCAGTAGGTGGCCACTACGGGGGTGCCGATGTGTTGGGGGATGGAGCGGTTGAGCATCTGGAAGGCGACGGCGCCGGACTTGTAGGGCTTGGCCTGGCTGCAGGCTCTGTCCAGATTCACCTATGCTTCTATCCTACGTCTTCACTTACTCCATCTCTACCGTCAACTATCTCCTGCCCTTGGCTGGATTGAAAGCAGGCAGTTGAAGGGAGAGAGAAAAGGAAGACCTTGTTGGGATGGATGGAGAGGCTGGAGCTCTTGGAGGCTGCAGGGCTAAGCTGGTGCAGCTCATCGCTCGATGCTGCCTTTTATAGCTTTGTCTCCTGCCCTATGCGCTCGTGGCTGTGCCTGGTGCTGCTCACACTTTGCGCAAGGCATTCTTCTTTTCGGCATGAGGACTCACCGTTTTCTTCTTGCCAAGGTTGCCATATATAAAGAAAGGCGGCAGCGTACTGCCTACAGGTGCATCGGTTCTTTCTCTCTTATTCTCTTCTATTGAACTGATCAGGAACAATATTAGAGGGTCTCTGCTGTTGAACTGATCAGGAACAGCAGCAGAGAAAACGGGAGAGAAAGGTTTATAAGCATACTATATACACACTAGAGAGGAACTATACACGGGCCAAGCACGCCAGTCTCACGCGCTCAGTTAAATGCCCTAGGATGCAGTCGCCGTAACGAACACTGCGCCCAGATGCCCGCCTCCCGACTCGGCTGCGCCTACTCAGCAGTGTACGCGCTCACTGAGTAGCGGGCAGGAGCCGTTTGATTTTGGACAAAGCCCTCTGTCCAGGCAGGAGGATGCCTTAGAAAGGGTCTTCTGGACTCCCGCGTGCCCCCGGTTTCCCCCCCCGACAGCTTCGGCTTACCAACCTCAACCCTTGGTAGTTTGTTCACCTGACACGCCTTCGTGAGCCGTTCAGCTGGCCAGTGGACTACTCCCAGCAGTCCTCCAGGTAGCTGGAGAAGAAGAAAATGAGGATCCGATCTAGAGAGAAAGGCCGCAGCGTACTGCGTTCAGGTTCGCGAAGGTCAAGAGGGGACGGGGAAGGGGAGTAGAGGCGGGCGCGACACGCATCGAAAAGAGCCTCACTCTGGGCACCACGTAGTGGAAGAATTGGATTCTACCACCTCCCGCGCCTATACTTTGCAAGAGACCTTCGGCTGCGGCTGCAGATCGGAGTTTATCAATCATCACACTTCTCCTATGCTGAACAAACGAGACGATTTCCCCAAGACTGGTCCAGAATGAGACGTGGAGGGGGTTCTTATAGGGCCGCCTTGTCTGGTAGACAAAGGGCGGGAAGACAGAGAGGGGGCAGTGGAGGCTGGGGGGTGTAGCAGATCATGGGAGAGGGCAGTGAAGGGGCAGCGCACACAGCCGCAGAGGGCCTCACAGCCCTGGAAGGCTCAGGGGGGGGCAGGAGATGGGCACAGGGCGAGAGGAGGAGGGGGACAAGTGGTGCGATCTGGGGGCACCGCAGGGGGCCGTCTGGCGGACAGGGCAGGCTGATGCAAGAGGCTGGACTGTGGGCACAAGGGTTTGAAAGGCAGACAGATGGAGGGAAAGGAAGTGCGCAGACTGGGGGGCTGTATTGCAGGGGAGGGGGCAGGGGGGGAGTGAGGAGAGGCTGTGCGGAGAGGAGGAAAGGAGGGAGGAAAGAGAGAAAGAGTGCATGGAAGGATGCAGCTGGAGTGACAGGTGAGCAATAGAGACAGATGAACACAAGAGCAAATGAATCAGTGTGATCATGGCCAATCGCAGGGGCAGTGCTGCAGCAGGGAGGCGTTGGGCGGGGCAGGGCTGGCTGGGCGGAGGCCTTGCGAAGGCTGACGCAGAGTGGCTCCCCTCAGGCCAGGCCCCATCGCGCAGCCACCGCCTCATCCGCTCACCTCCTCTCTCATCCACCCAGCTCGGACTCCGCCTGTACGAGGATGGCTTGCTAAAGGACGAGAGGCGGGGGAAAGAGGAGGAGAAGAGGGGAAAGGAAGAAGGGAAGGAACCAGACAAGCGCCAGGCTTGGCAGGGCAGGGCCGCATGGCACAGAGGCTGTTGTAGGCGCAGCAGCCGGAGTAGAGCCTCGCGGACACCATCAGCAACTCACCCGCTGCACTGGGCCTGTAAAGGGGTAGAGGAAGAAGGGAGCCTTGTTCGGCGAGGCTTTCCAGCAGCTGCTGTCATCAGCTCACTGCCTCCGCACTCCGCCTGGAAGAGAGGAGAAGGGGCCTGAATTGGCAAGATTCCCAGTGCCGCTCGTGGGGCTGTTGCAGAGGGGACGGGGGCAGTAGAAGCGTCCAGGTGCGTGGAGAATAGCAGGAAGAGGCTGTGCGTCTGCGTGGGCGCAGGGCCAGAAGTGGGCCCCCCTCATGTCCCCTGCCTCTCCCGATGCCTCTCAGCTGCCCCCGGCCTAGAAGGAGGGAGGAAAGGAGCCTGATATGGCGAGAAGGGTCGCAGAGGTAGCAGAAACAGTAGAAGCGTCCAGGCTCCGCGGAGGATGGCAGGAAGTGGCAGCGGAGTCCATGGAAGGCTTCTGCCTGCCTGCCGAAGAAGGGGAGTCTGGCCAGCAGGGAGGAGGGCGGAAGCTAGAAGGAGGCCTTGGGGATGGAAGTAGGGCTCTGGAATGCCAGCAAAGGGACGGGAGGGGGTGTAGGCCTAGTAGGACTCAAAAGAGGCCTAAGAAAGCAGAGAAAGTTGGCGACTAGTAGGGCAGCAAACAGCTGGACACATTGAAAATGAAATTTTCTATGACGGAGCTAACCTGAGAACCCAAAAAAGGCCATGAACTAATCCTGCAGACTCTGGACGCTGGCGAATGGTGCATGCTGGCAGAGGAGGAGGACGGATCATTGGACGCCTTTGCCACCCAGGCTCTGGAGCCCAGCGACCCACAAGCGTTCCGCAAACACATCATTGCTTCCTGACTGTCCAAAAAAGGGATTTTAACAGCATCTTCCTGGTGGATCATGCCTGGACATTCCGAGCGGGCGAGGCCAGGGCCCAGCTCAGAGCCATGCCAAACCTTCTTCAGGTACTCTTGTCCTCCTATCAACTGAGGATGATCAAATAAGTGACTGCAGAGAATGGCCAACCTGCTAGCTTTGGACGAAGAGGATGAAGCGGAGCTGGTGGACAAGGTTCTGCGTCATATCTGGCGCAAGGCCCAGACCTACAGCATTCAAGCGCCAGGACTGGTGGCTGCTCAGGGAGTAGGAAAAAAAGAAGTAGAAGGAAGGCGGTGAATTGTTGAGAGTACGGAGGAGCGGATGCCAGTGTGGTACGTGGTGGACGAGCTGGGCTGTGCTCTCGGCCATTCGGAGGAGGCCAACTGCCGCCTCCTCCCCTTCTACTATGCCCCTGCTGGCCTATCCTATTCACTGCTCTTCCCCATCCTGCCCATTCCTGAGCAAGGTCCACCCTCCACCAGTCATTTGTGACCAGCTACACATAGAGACACGCTGATATGCGACAACTCGTTTAATTGAACTTTAATAATAATTTGATTAAAATTTAATGAATAATTAGATTAAAAAAATTAAATTAATATTAAATTATACATTTAAAAATTATTTTTATACAAAAATATATACTATTTGGCTTTAAAAAAT
This sequence comes from Ptycholaimellus sp. GST1_10, assembly GCA_030248095.1. Classification (NCBI taxonomy): domain Eukaryota; kingdom Metazoa; phylum Nematoda; class Chromadorea; order Chromadorida; family Chromadoridae; genus Ptycholaimellus; species Ptycholaimellus sp. GST1_10. The sequence continues at coordinate 89,328 of JASANA010001697.1, read as the reverse complement.
TTTACGGCCAATTATATGTCAAAAAAAATATTGCGCCCAGTTATATGACCATTTGAAAAAAATTTGGGCATATTTTTTTGAGGTGTTTTGGCCGCGCAACTATTGGCGACAGCCCAAGTTACCTTGGAGAACTCGGGGGTTTTCGGCCGCGCAACTATTGGCGACAGCCCATAATACCTTGGAGAACTCGCCTCTTAAAAATACGCCTCTTAAAAATACGCCTCTTAAAGACCCTATTTTTTCTTTTTACTAAAGCGACAAAATAACTATCATATGTTTTTTCCAAACTGTCATCGAAAACTTATTGCTTTAAAAGTTTACTGACAGAAAAATGATTTCAACAAAAAAGGCACTCTATGGAAGGGCTTTTTTCAGGTCTCCGTCCAGCGCTCGCACCACTTCGCCAGTGCAGAAAGCTCATAGATTTTGCAAAGATTATGCCGGCAAACATTTTTGATTTTTGAAATGTTCTTTTTGAATGTTGCCAATCATTTCGGAGCGCATAATAAACGCAAAAAAGGGCCCGACCAATGCTGGCCAGCGGTGTTTCCAGGACTTTTCAGTTGGCTTTGCAGTGCGGCTCTCTAATGTGGCCAGGTTTACCACAACCAGGTAATGAGTATTAAGAAAGATTTTTGAAAGACTTTTCAATATCAGCTGCTTTGGAATGTTCAGCAATGTCCTGGATAACGAGGTCGGGCCCCCAAATTACACCAAGCGCTCAAGAGTTATATGGACCAGGCAAGCCTGAAAACATTAACCAGCCTAGTATGAGCTTTGCGCAGTGAAGATGAGCTGTTTATCTACCTGGGTACACTATTATGGGCTGCCTAAAGGGAGCTAAGCAGCCAAAGTGTCCTTATTGGACGGTTTATCTTGAAGCGGCCAATGGGAGACGGCCGAGGGCATTGAAAGTTCATTTGATCGGTTAGGGCTAACTTTCGGGCCTCATTTCTTTAAGAGAGCAAAAGGCCACAATTGACAGGTGCAGCCATCTATTCCTTCCCGCTTGTATGGCCATAAATTCGACTGGGCCAATATCTAACCTCGGAGCGAGCAGGCTGCGTATAGCAAGGGAACTAGAGTCGGGGGAGGCATCCCCCTTCCTCACACCCTTCCTCGCCCCTTTCTCGCCCCTTCCCCGCCCCTTCCACATGTACCGCTAAAGTGCCCCGATGGTCCGGTATCCCGCCTAGCCTATCGGTCTAGGCCCCCAGCCTTGCCGAGGATCTCCAATGCTCACTGAAAGGCTGGGGGCCACTCTACTGTTCTCAAGACCCGACCAGGCTTTGGCGGATACCTATTGCTTTTTTTTATAATTTTCTATTTTTCTATCGAGTGCTGCTTTATGGAGGCATTCAAATTGGGGCAAATAAAATCTCTTCCGAGTGCAAATAATATAGTACTAAACGAGAGCAATTTTTGTAAATGGCAAGAAAGCGTATTTTGTAATTTTGAAAATGCCGTTTTATGCACACCAAACGGCCTGGAGCCCTGCGGAATGGAAACAAAGCACTTCCTTTGCCCAGAGAGAACCCATCAGGGCCTGCAGCATGGGGGTGGGCACTGGGAGTGGGGCAGGCCGGTTGGCCCAAGATAACGCTGGTATGCAAATAGGCCTGGGGGAGGGGGCGAAGGGCTGACTGACTCGAGCCAGCTGTCAATCAGATGGGCGGAGCAGTGAGGAGAGGGGTGGGAGAAGAATGTGCACCATGCCCTCTGGCCCATCACACTCCTTTGATCCTCCGCTGCGCTCCATCAGTGCACTGCCCAGATAGGCCGGCGAGCTCAGCTCACTACCCTCCACCCTCCTCCCTTCCCTTCCTTTGTTGGGGCACCCTCCCTCTACACTGGCAGCCAACCGCCCTCCTCACTCTGCTCACCTCAGTCCTCCTCTCGCCGCCCTATGCCCTTACCCTCTGCTAAGCTTCCCTAGGCCTTCTACCTTTGCAGGCCAGCAAGTAGAGACAAAGAGCAATGGCTGACGGGAAGGACTCCAAGGAGCAGCAGCGGATGGAGGAGGAAGAGGAGCGGGGGAGCTCTGGGGAGGCTGAGGAGGGCATGGAGGACACCGAGCGGGGGAGCTCTGGGGAGGGGGGCATGGAGGACACCGAGCGAGTCTCCGGCATCGTGGACAACCGCCAGTTCTTCCTGGACCGCGGCCTCGCCCCCGCCTACGACGCCATCGACGTCGAGGACCTCCGCATCCAGCCCCACACCGTCCTCCTGGAGCGTCTCGTCGGAGCCCTCAAGGAGATCATTGTTACCCCCCCCCTTTCTATTCCCTTCCCTTCCAGATGAAAGGGGGTGCAGCTCCTGGGGGAGCTGATGAAGGAGGCGAATGACAAGAACGGGTCTCTGGCGGGCAAGCTGGAGGCGGAGCGAGCGGAGGTGGGGGAGCTGCGGGAGCGGCTGGCCCAGGCGGACAACCGCGCCCGGGCTCTGGAGCGGGACTACGCGGAGGTTCAGGCGGAGCTTCAGCGGGCCCAGGACACCCTCCACAACGAGCGCGGGCACCGGTCCAGGGAGGGCTTCGTGCGGGACGGCTGGATCCGCATCGCCAACCGGGTCAGTGGGCCTCTTATACCCCCTCCTCTCTTCCTACCCCCTCAAGGCCTCATAAAGGGTGAGTGAGAGGAGAGGGATTGCAGGAGCGTGACGAGGCCAAGGGGAAGGCGGACGAGATCGCCGCCCGCTGCGCCAGAGTGGAGCGCCAGCGGGCTGTGGCGGTGAAGAAGATGGAGCAGGCGGAGGGCCGGGAGGAGCGCCAGCAGGAGGAGATCGCCTCCCTCACCCGCCGCATCCAGTTCCTCCAGGGGGAGGTGGATCGGCTGGAGGGTGGGGCTCCGGGGGGCTCGCGGGCTGTGGGGCGCCTCCGCACGGCCATCCTCAACACCTACGCCCAGCTGCAGCGCGTCATCTCCGACCTCAACCAGAGCTCGGCCTCCGTCCGCGACACCGTCAGCGGCTTCGACAACATCGGCACCCAGGTCTCTTTCATACCCTCTTCTCTCACTCCTCCCCTCCTCCAAGTAGGGAGGGATTGAAGTTGGTGGACGGGATGGTGAGCAGTGGGGTGCTCACGCGGGCGCAGGCGGACCGCATTGAGACCGCCGACCTCGAGGAGCTCAGCCGCCGCCGCCGTGAGGAGGTTCTCTCCCTACTTTTACCACTTTTGAGGGCCTGAAAAGGGGGGCTTGAAGGAGGAAGGGGAAGCCTCCGGCCGCGCCGCCTCCCGCGCCAGCCACACCCAGGTTGCTCTCTCCCTACTTTTGCCACTTTTGAGGGCCTGAAAAGGGGGGTGGCTTGAAGGAGGAGGGCGAGGAGGAGGAAGGGGGAAACTCTGCCTACCGCTCCGTCTCCCGCGCCAGCCACACCCAGGTTGCTCTCTCCCTCTCTCAGGCCCCATTAAGCAGGGCTCAAAGGCTGGGGGCATTTAGGAGGACGAGGACGATGAGGAGATGGGGGAGGGCTCCCGCCCCGGCTCCCGTGCAAGCTCCGGCCGCAGCTTCCCCACCCGCCGCCACCGCTAAAGGGCCCCTTCCTTTTGAGCCCCATTACATAATCCCTCATATAATACGCTCAATATAATCCCTTGTTTAACAATTACGTTAGAGATTGCTTTAGAGATCTATACGTGTACTGCTGCTTAAGTGATCTTTTTTTTGCAAATGAGCTCTATGATGCTTTAGTGGACCAAATTTTATTTCGCATAGTTTATCGCTGTTGAGGGCTATTTGGATGTGGGAGTACAATTTGTATATCTTCTTTTATGGGCCGATAAATTCACATAGCTACATTGGCAGCCTAAATCCTCTTGTGTACTCTCAGAGTGATTAATTGACTGGCTTGGGGGGCGCCTGGGAAGTTCTTTTGTGAAGGTTAGAGAGCCTCTCTAGTGGGGGGCAAGGCGCCTCCGCTCTTTCCCCTACATCTCTCTTCCTGGTGGCCCAAACACACACTTTATGCATGCCCCCCTTCTGTGGGGCCTAGGCTCTTCACCCTCCCTCATTCCCTCCCACCTATGTTGGGGGGCGGCCTTCTCAGGTTTCCTCCCCTAGGGCACCTTAGCTACGGGGCAGTTGGCCCTCCTTTATTTGATAGCCGCCATCTGCTGCTTGCGGGGCCAGGAGGAAAAATTGAGGGCAGTTGGTGACTCAAAAGTAGCCAGCCAGGAGGGTAACATGAGCCGCCCTCACTCGCCTAAGAGAGCTCGGAGGGAGAGAAACGGTAGCTGGAGGAGCGATGTCGGCAAACGGGGCTCTATCTGAGGTGAGCTGATATTGAAAGATGAGGAAGCGGAGGGCGCAGCTGATTAGGCAGTCTAAATTGTGGCACAAAAAGCTCAAAGGGACTCTTTTGACTCTAGTAAGGGCAGGGGGCTATTCTCCAGGGGAGCTGCTAAAACGCAGGGCCTGTAAATTCATGCAGGACGTTCGAGGCCAGTACTTGCAAGATATGTCCTCTCTCAAGGTTGGCTTCGGACTGGATAGCAGGCCTAGATTGAGAGCTGTTTTAGGTGGAACTGAACATGGTGGAAGGGCTTCTGCGGGAGAAGAGAAGGATGTTGGCAGACGAGCGCACCGTGCGAGCAAAGCTCCAGCTCCTCTACTACAAGAAGATGCACGCCGGCTACGAGCAGCACGTTACCGTCAAAAAGCATTACATGCTTGAGGAGCAAATGCTAAAGGTTTCCCTCCCCCTCCTTTTTAGGGCCTAAGGGGGAGTTTAGATTGAGGCAAAGTCGGCGGTGTGCTACTCCAAATTGCTGGCCAACCGTTTGGAGTATGTGCTCGAAGAGTTCCTGGAGTGTGTGGACACGGATGACCCAGTAGTGCGGCGCGGCGTCTTTGAGGTTTCTGTAAGCCCACTATTTGCAAGAAGCCATTATTGGGGGGCATTATCAGGACTTTGTGCGCAATGAGCAGGCGACACTGAAGGCGGTCAGGGGGTGTCTGCCCTCCGAGGTGAGTGGGCCCAGGAGAGAGCCATATTTGAGAGAAAGGGTTGAAGGGGGACGATGAATACATCGACACTGGGGAGTGGATCAAGCTGGTGGGGCTGGAGAATAAGGTGAGGGGCTCTCGCAAGTTTTAAGCCCCTTGATAAAAGTGGCAGTTTAGGCGGGGACCGGCCTCGAGTCCTTCATGCCTTCCTTTGAGGAAATCTTTGGAGAACTCCTTCCAGTAAGCAAACTTTTTATTCTGCTTCTGCTCATTTGCTCAAAAAGGCCCTCTCTTGCGTCCAAAGGCTATTATTTAACTTTTTATTCTGCTTCTACTCATTTGCTCAAAAAGGCCCTCTCTTGCGTCCAAAGGCTATTATTTTCAGATCAATCCGTCGGGAGGGGTGGAAGGGCCACATGCCTCGAGGCGGAAGGGGCGACCGAGGAAGCTGGACTGGGAGCTGAAGCAGCCGCGGAGGGAGAACCGCGGGCGGCGCAAGGACGGCGGCCAAGTGGCCAAGCGGCGGCCGTACATGCCGGAGCCTACGCCGGCCGTCTTCTTGAAGATGGCCAACAAGGAGGGCAGCAGCGCCGCCTCACCTGGAGGAAGCAAAAAGGTGAGGGGGAGATTTTATATTGGGGGCACTACTGTAGCTTCAGGGGCCTTTAGAGGCGAGGCAGCAAAGAGAGGGCATATTGCAGGGGACCTTCGAGAAGGCCTTCAATGAGATGGTCGTGAGCCTGATGGCGAAGGGCTAAGAAGATTCTGCGGCATTTGTGATCAGTGCACTGTCTCTTCTTCCCCGCAATACACACACAATAAAGAGCAGCCCCTGAATCTAGTCACTAAGCGGGGGCTCCAAGGAATATGCAAGGGCTCAATAGCGGTCAAAATTATACAAGGCCTATGCGAAGGCTCAAAGAGGGCAAAACTATGTGAGGGCTCCAAGAAAGCGGTCAAAACTATCTCTCTAATTGGTCAAAAATTCTTTCAACTCTGCACGATTCATCTGGGCCACAAAGGGATTTTTCAGCAGGGCTTGAAAGACTTTCTCCGCCTCTCCTCCTTTCATCTGTGAATCAAACAGCCCTTACTGCCGCCTAATGCAAGATAGGGAAGAAACCTCGGGCTCAGTAGGCAGAGAGGAGGAGCGGGGCTTGGTAGGCGGCGGGGACTGGGCCAGGACAGCTGGGGCGAGCGCGGGGGGCTTGGCAGGCGCCGGAGGCTTGTTGAGTGCTGGCCGGGGGTGTACGTCCACTTTCACCAGCAGCGGAGTTTCGCCAAGGCCAGAGTCCACGGCATGCGCTGGAGGGAGCTGAGAGGGGCAGCTTTCGGCTGAGCTTTTGCTGGAGCGGCGTTCAAACAGGTCCTCCTCCTTCTGGCCACCTAAAGCCCCAATATGACACCTGCACACTAGTGCTTTCTAACTGGCTTGTCCAGCAAGGGGGGGCTTTAAAACCAAGGCCGCTTGCTGGAGGGAGATGGAAAGGGCGTCTTTGAGGGTATACTTTCAACACTCCACCCGTCGGGGGCACTAGCTAGCTCTCTTTTGAGATTTATCAATGGGGCTGTGGCCGTATTTAATTAGCGGATTAGACAAGATGAATGGGACCTTGTAGAGTAGGAGTGGAGGCGGGGGGCAGGCGCCTGAGGGTGGGCGAAGGAGTGCGGCTGGAGGTGGGCGGCTTCTCAGCCAGGCTCTTCATGCGGTGCTTGCGGATGGCCGCATTCTTCCGCGCTTTCAAAGTTGCCGGGCTCTCTTCAGTCTCCCTTCAAATAAGCTTTACGGCCTGGTGAAAGTGCAAAAAAGGCCAATACAAAGGGTTCTGGCTGTCCAACGATTGCTGCTGTTCTAGTGGCACACTCTCAAAGCTCCCTTTGGCCTCGTCCTTGGGGCTCTGGCGCCGCCGTGGAGGGGTCCAGGTGGTGTCTCCAGTGTCAGTGGTAAGATTATGCTGGCCAGGGCGGGTCTTCTGAAATCCGCTTTTAGAGGATGGAAAGGACAAAAGCTTTTGGGCACCAAGATGAGTTTGTAGATGCAGTGATACTTTAGCTCCAAAACAACCGCAGTAATGAGCGCAAGTACACCAGAAAGTGAACCGACAGCAATGAGGGCCCAGTCCTCAAATTGCAATTTAGTTATTTCAGATTTCAATCGTTGGCGTAAACTGGTTTCTTCATGCCAAGATGCTGTTGGTTAGGTAGATTAGTGGTAGGGGCGGCCTTATTATTTGTAGGGGCGCCGGTGGTAGTTGTAGATGTGCTGCTGGGCTCCAAAGTGCTGGGCACAGTTGTAGGGGGGCCGGTGGTAGGGGTAGTTGTAGATGTGCTGCTGGGCTCCAAAGTGCTGGGCGCAGTTGTAGGGGCACTACTAGTAGGGGCTCCAGTGGTAGTTGTAGGGACCGTTGGCTCAAGAGTGGCGGCGTTGGTGGTAGGGGTAGTTGTAGATCTGCTGCTGCTGGGCTCAGAAGTGCTGGGCGCAGTTGTAGGGGTCCTAGTGGGGGCTCCAGTGGTAGTTGTAGGGACCGTGGGCTCAAGAGTGGCGGCATTGGTGGTAGTTGTAGATCTGCTGGGCTCAAAAGTGCTGGGCGCAGTTGTAGGGGCACTAGTGGGGGCTCCAGTGGTAGTTGAAGGGACCGTGGGCTCCATGCGGGGGGCGTCGGGGGTAGGGGTAGTTGTGCTGGGCTCAAAAGTGCTGGGGGCAGTTGTAGGGGCACTAGTGGGGGCTCCAGTTGTAGGCACTGTAGAAGTGGGCACAGTAGTGGGGGCCCCGGTGGTAGGGGGTATGGGCTCCGATGTTGTAGGGGCCCTCTTTGTGGTAGTGGGTTCAGTCGTCGGGGTAGTTGTAGGGGCCCTCGTTTTGGTAGTTGTAGCGGCCCTTGTTGTAGCGGTCCTCTTTGTGGTAGTGGGCTCAGTCGTCGTGGTAGTTGTAGGGGGCTCAGTCGTTGTGGTAGTTGTAGCAGCCCTCGTTGTGGTAGTGGGCTCAGTCGTTGTGGTAGTCTCAGTAGTCGTTGTGGTGGGCTCAGTAGTCGTTGATGTGGTTGTAGGCTCAGTCGTTGTGGTGGGCTCAGTCGTGGTAGGGGCCCTCGTCGTGGTGGGGGGCTCAGTAGTGGGCGCCGATGTTGTAGGGGCTCTAGTGGTTGTAGGCTCAGTCGTTGTGGTGGTCTCAGTAGTCGTGGTAGGGGCCCTTGTCGTTGTAGGGGCCCTCATCGTCGTGGTGGGGGGCTCAGTAGTGGGCGCAGATGTTGTAGGGGCGCTAGTAGTGGTAGTAGGGGCTCGCATCTAAGAATGCTTTGTTAGGCACACAGAAAAGAGCTCACGGGAACGGGACTTTGACGAATGAGCCGCTGAGGCGGGATAAACTAAACAAAACTGGGCTGCAAAGGAGGGAGGGGTGGAGAGTAGAACCGTGTAAGAGAGACTGGCGAGGGTGGTAGAGGCCTGCTTGACGCTGGAGTACACGTGCTTGGTGGCCTTGCCGACAGAGTGGGCCGTGCGCAGCAGCTTGCCGCCCAAGCTTCCGCTCCCTTCGCCTCCAGAGCCTTCAAAAGTTCTCTCCAGCCAGCCGAGAAACTCCTCGCCCTTGGCCAGCATCTTCTGCACTCTACTCGGGCTCTGAAATATAGGCCCATTTGAAAAGCATTTTGAAAAGAAGCTCTCACCGCACATAGCCAGCGAAGAGTTTGAAGGCAGCCTCCAAGCTGGCGGCGGAGTTGTCGACGGTCGCAGCGCTGCTGGAATGTGACCTCTGTGTTAGAGGATAGGTGGGCACTTCAATCCACTCAGTTAAAAGCAAAAGAGTGCACGCTAAGCCTAACCAGTAGATGTTGCGGGCTAGCGGGCCCTTGAACAGAATCTGTCTGAACTGCCTCAAAAGTTCTGGGGCCTTGAATAACGGTTGAGCACCACTGCAGATGGCTGCCTGCGAAAATTTTCTAGTCGCAAATGCTCAAAGATGGAAAGGATAGCTTACGGCAGAATTTTCGTTGGCGAGATAACAGGTGCAGCTCTCAGGGCACTCCCATGATCTGCTACTCCCAAGGGCGCCATAGGAAAAGATGAGAAATAAAAGAAGCATTTTAGTGAAGACGCACGGCTGAATGAATGTGTTTAGACTCTGCCACATGGGCGAAGCCCACAAAAATGCACTGCCAACCTTTGCGCGCTATGCAAAATAAAAAACACTAAAAGCTTTCTTACCAGCAGCTGGAGGGCTCCAAAGCTATTTCTTCTAGCCGCTAATCAAAACAATGTATGAATATTGTTTTGAGGAGGCGTCTAGAAGAGAAGATTTGGCTTCGTTTGATCAGCAATTCCGTGCACGAGCCACTTTTTGGAGACTCAAGTGGCAGTGCAGCAATTGCTAAGCATAGAAGCGCTAAAATTTTGGCCATAGTTTCCCCGGCCACTGATAAAATGCCCAGTATGAGGCCCGTTATATGCCTGGCCTTGCCGGGGCTCTTTCCGAGTAGAGCCCTTTAGCTATTGAGCTCGTAAAAGAACCGCCCAATCACAGAAGAGCGCTAATGTAAGCCTAGCCCAGGCGAGAAGTGTTTACTCTGATTTAAAGCCTTCTTGGGTGGTCTTAAAAAAATATGATTTTCGTCTCGACTTGGACTGACAAAAACTTATTTGCGTCTGGCCTAATTTTTTTGAGGGCCAAAATAGAGGCAACCTGATAGGGCGCCCTGAAACTTAGCTGGCCCCGCCAGAAACTAATCCGCCTCAAGGCTGTGTAAGCCGATCTTTCCCCTCTGGCTATTGGACGGAATCTGGAGGGGCGGCGGTGATTGGTGGCAGTTGCGCAGGGGCGGTGGGGGTGAGGGGGTATAAAAGCCTTGCGGAAGGGCCCAGAATTCAGTCGCCTCTCTGCGCTCTGAAGATGGCCAAGGCCCCGCCGCCCGTCGTCAGCCCCATCAAGTTCAACTACCAGGAGGCCTACAACCCCGCCTTCAGCGCCAACGCCGCCGTCTCCCCCAAGGCCACCATCGGCGCCGGCCTCGCCACCGGCCCTGATGTCACCAAGGGCTCCAACAACACCACCAAGAGCATCGCCAGCGCTCCCCCCAGCCCCGGCAAGGAGAATGTCCCCCTCGATGCCGACGGCGTCGTAAATCTCGCTGTAGAGGTTCTTCTTCTTCCACCAGGGTTGGGCGCTTTACATGGACTCTTTAGTTTGAGGGCATCATTCTGGATGAAGAGCAGCTGCTTATCAACACTCCTTTTTCAACGCCTAGCACGGTTTGTTCCCGCCTTTTCATTTTTGCTCACAAGAGGGCCTTTCTCATAGGAGGCTGAGAAGAAGAAGCGAGTAAAGCCGCCCAAGGTAATATCACTCAGCAAAGAGAGCAATGGCAGAGGTATAAATATGCAGAAGCTGTTCCAGTTCCTGGACATCTTCGTGGGCCCTGGGGACAGGGAGCCGGAGGAGCGGGGCGGCTTCACGAAGAAGCTGGGCATCAGGCTGAGCCACACGGACATCGTGCTCATCGCCCCGCACTCGGCCATCGGCGTCGACTTCTACACCCAGAAAGCCGATTCAGATGAGCTCGCTTCCATTCGCTTCCTATCCCGGCCAGCACTGGCCAAGTGTGCGCGAGTGATGGCCGTCATCATGCGGGAGCTGAAGAAGAGGGCCGGCTTCGACCTCACCGACATCGGCCTGTCGGCGGGCTGCCGCATCGGCTTCCTCCTCGACAAGGACATCCGCAACGTCTGCAAACAGCGCTCTGACCCCTTCACTGGCTACATCCAAAGCTCCCCGGCCTTTCACTGTCTGGAAGAGTACATTGAGCGCCAGGGGCCCCAGACCGAAGTTCAGGCCTGGATTCTTCTGAACGAGGTTCTCCTGCTCTGTTCACCTGCCCAAAACACAGCATCTAATAAAAGAGTACTAAAGGTGTTCGAGTTGGTGTACACGGCTCATGAGGCGGGGGTTTTTATCAACCGCTTGGAGCCAGGCGTGCTAGTGTTCTCTTCGTACCGCCACCTAAAGGATCGCGCGCCCCTTCGCCTTTCCAGTCTGGAATGGGCGATTGGAGCGGGCAAAGTATTTTAGATCAACTCTAGGGACACAATAAAATAAAATCACGTTTACAGGGGCATTTGAAGAAATATGAAATTCTGAATGATCCCAGCATCCTGGTCGGGACCCAAAAGTATTATCTGCCAGAATTGTTGCTCAATCAACGCTACCCCCTTCTCGGTACACATATGGGTGTATACTTGGGTAAACCAAAAAGACATCATATTTTGCAGGGACGAAAATAGATGTCTACAACCTAGGCATGGTCTTCTACTTCATCACCACGGGGCAGCTTCCCTACGATCAGTTCCTCCTTTCGCCGCCAGAGGAGGGGAAGACTTCGCGGGCTGAGGCGATGATGGACGCCCAATATACGCTGCCCATGCCAGATTTGTCAGATGATGGCATTGCTGTTCTCCGGGCCTGTCTACATCGCAATCCTTCCTGCCGGCCATCGGTGGCAAATCTGATGCGCCTTCCATGGTTCCGGGCACCGCCAAACGAAGCCTTTGCAAGTAAATTGTTCCCTTTATCCCTCTAATTCACAAGGTATGCTGATTTTAGGAACTTTCCGCTTCTAGAGAGGTAAACAGTTGGCTTTAACACATGAAGATGTCTTATTGCCAATCGTTTGCAGGCTTTGAAGCCTTCCATGCATTATTCATCGTGGATATAACTTGAATGGCTTGCAGTAGTGTAGGCGCGATTGCGTGATTACTTTGATGATTATGTGTTTGATTGAATAAAAATGTAGATACTTAATGAATGGAGACCAGCATTCCCGAGGAGTGGCTGCTGGTGACGTGGATAACGCTGCTCGTGCTTATGGTGATGGCAGTGTTTCTAACATGGTGCCTCATCGTCCCGGAGCTGTGCATATTCGACCGGTAAGGCAATCTACCCGCCATTTTATAGTGCATCCTGATGTGTTTAGGTGGTGACTATTTAATGACGGGTTGATTGCCAGGTGCCAGAGCTGCAGGCGGCAGACAGTCTCGCCAACCTTGCCAACCACAGTCGGCCAGGGCTAATTCCACCACAACCAAGAGGCTTTCCACACTTCTTCACCAACACCAACATACGCCCCTGTCCAGGTAGGCTTATTTCTTCCAATTTACACTTACATTTCCAAAAGATTACATTTTTCAGGGTGCTTAGTCGAGGCGGCGATTACTTCCTGCCCAACGTGTTTGGAGATGGCCACATGTGGTCTCATGCGCTTCAACCACCCCAACCACCCACAATTTAACCCCCAGCAGTAGTGATTAGGCGTGGGCGTGCCATTTTGTCATAGTATTGCTTGCCAATGAATAAAATTAAAGGCTGGCTAGGCAAACAGCAAAGGTCTCGGATGTGCTCCGAGCTATAGTCGAGACGACACGAGCGCAGGAGGAGGAGGAGGCCACAAACGAGGACCCCCATCGCCGCCAGCTCCTGCAAAAGGTGTCAGTGCTGGAGATCTACCTACTCATACGGTTTTAACTTCCTTCTCATTCCACCATAATTATCCTTACTTTTCAGGTTGACAGCAATCCAAAACATCAAAAGCATTGCCACGGAACTAGCGGCAGCTTCCCCAGCGCGGCTGACGAGGAAGGTGAAATTGGAGCTGACGGAGGCGATCAAGAATGCCTGCATCCTTTGCGAGGCCCTGACTCCAGACCTTGTCACCTGCGCCTCAGCCGGCGAACAGCTCATTCGCGAATACAAGGCCGAGCACGGCGGCCGTGTCCCCCATCCCCCCAGCACCACCATCGCCCAAGGCTTCATCCGCTTCGTGGAGTCCAAGGGCGACAACATTGACGCCCTCCTCGACTGCCTCAACTACTAAAAGGTACTGGGGCTTTCTAGCCACTAACTCTACTAATCCTCTCCTTCTCCATATTTTCTCCACCTGTAATATTTTTTTTCTTTTACTCTCCCTTAGGACTATATAGGGGTTTTTTTTCTATTTTTGGGCCCCCCTTTTTTAAAATATATAATATTACTCCCTAACCTAACCTAATTGGAGAACAAATAAAGGGAAAAAGAATAAATAAAAAAAGGAAGAGGGAGAAGGAGAACTTTTCAGGATGTCGGCGAATGGACCTCCTGATAGGGTGCTAGTGTGGCGGCCACCTAATGGGCGAGGAGGAGGTGAGGGTAGTGGGGCTGAGGAGAGGAGAGGAAGAGAGATGATGAGGGGTGAAGGGCATAGGCATAGAGGTGATGAGGAGAGTAGAGGGCGTAGGGGGCGTGGACGTGGTGGGGGGCGTGGTGGGGGAAGAGGGCATGATGTAGGTGGAGGTGCTGGTAGGGGAGGTGGTGGAGGTGCTGGTAGGGGAGGTGTGGGAAGGGCTGGTAGGGGAGGTGCTGGTAGGGTGGGAGGTGGTGCTGGTGGGGTGGGAGGTGTTATGGTTGGTGCTGGCGGTAGGGGTGCTGGTAGGGTGGGAGGTGGAAGGCAGCATGGAAGCCGTCGTCATCATAGCCACAGTCCACTGCCTCCCTTTTCACCTGAGCATTTGTTCAATGTTGTGGGCGCTGAAAGGCGTAGGTGGAATAGAGGCCCCATAGAGCAGCTAAACTTCAGCATAGCCATCATTGACAATCTTGTAGAGCGCCCAGGGCTTAGTCGGCAGGCTCAGCTGTATGGAATCTTGGAGGCTGCATTTCGCCAAATGCTCCTTCATGCCCCTCTAGAGGCCACTGTCCAAATGAAGGCATCACATCCACTGATGCGCAATCTTTGTTGCTCCACCTTCCGATCAGCTGCATCTGACTTTTCCTTTGCCAACTTTGTTGAGCGCATTGCCAACATAATTCAGTCTGAGCCTTCCATCTACATCACTGATATTGACTGGGCCATTGTATTTCATCTCCCAGTCAATGTAGGAGGAGGCCGAGGAGGAGGCCGGGGAGGAGGAGTCAGGTCTAACAATGCACTGGGAAGTCGTGATGATATCAGTATTGATGAGTGGGCAAAGACTAGGAAGCGCAGCCTATGGAATCCTATTGAAAGGGCCAATGATGCCTTTCCCAACATGTGTCTGCTGAAGGCTGTGGCGGGCGGCCTGTACCGGATTCAAAACCCTAACCTAAGCTATAGAGCATGGCTGGGCTACCGTCGCTCGCTCAGACCTCGCCATGATGCCTGGGATTTGGCCAGGAGGGCTGGCATCCGCCCACTAAATGGGCCTTATCAATTGAGTGATCTGGAGCGCCTAATACCAATCCTTGAGCCAATGGATGCTGGGATTTGTGTGTTTGATGATGCCGCTCCGCCCATCCTAGAGATTCTGCCTCAGAATTCCCACCGAGTCTATCTCTTTTTAGTCTACAATGACGGGAATGGAGGCAATGGCGGCCAGGGAAGAGGACGCCAGGGCACTGGCCAGGGCACTGGAGGCCAGGGCAGTGGAGGCCAGGGCAGTGAAGGTCAGGGCAGTGAAGGCCAGGGCAGTGAAGGTCAGGGCAGTGAAGGCCAGGGCAGTGAAGGCCATGGCAGTGAAGGCCAGGGCACTGGAGGCCATGGCAGTGAAGGGCCCAGCAACTTTCATACTTTTGGCATCCGCTCTATAACTGGGTTCTTTGGCAAAAGGGCTGTCTGTGAAAAGTGCTGGGCCACACTGTCAGGAACATGGCCTCATCGCTGTGTGCTTTCGCCCTGCAAACTTTGCCATCTACCAGACTGCATGAATCTGGACTCTGAAAGGCCAAGTCAGCCTGAGATCTGCCAGCACTGTGGCATGAAGTTCTACTCTTCCTTGTGCTTGCAGGCTCACCTGCCTATCTGCAAGAACGTCTATCTCTGCCCCGTCTGCAAATACTCTATTAGGCGCAAAGGCCCTCACTCCTGTGGCTTTCCTCTCTGCCCTACCTGCAAGGTAGAGCATGGGCCATTTGAGCAGTGCTTTGTTGCCAAGACTATGCCTAAGCAGGATGTTGGCCCAATCTTCTATGCTGACACTGAGACTTTCCTAGTGCCCTACAGAGCAGAGGCGACAAACATCCAGGGCCCCAAGTTCTCTGAGCATCTCTGTGAAGGCGTCCACAAGGTCAATCTCATTGTCATTCAGGCAGAAGATGATGAAGGAGATGATGCCTATGTCTATCGAGGGCCTGAGGCTTTGAAGCTTTTTATCAATGACTGCATAAGCCTATCCAGCCCTTTCAAGAAGGGGACCATCGTGTTTCATAATGGGGGCAAGTTTGACACCCATTTGATTTTGGCTGAACTGCGGAGGATGAAGCTGACGCCTGACAGGCTGATAACGCGAGAGCAGTGCATCTTAGGGCTTATTCTGAAGCAGAACCATATCAGATTCATTGACTCTCTGCAATTTGTACCAGGCACTCCTCTTAGAGCATTTCCAAAAATGTTTGGCTTCAAGGAGGAAAAGGGGGAATTTCCCTACCCGCTCAACTCTCCAAAGTGGATCAATTATTCATCTAGACGAAAAACTCTGTACTACCAGGAAACCATTGATGGGCAGATTCACAGGTTTCCGCCTCTTAGCTATTTTCACCCTGAGAATAGGACCCCAAAAGAGTTGAGCATTTTGCAAGACTGGCATGCCAAGCAGGTAGAAAAGTATCAAACCAATTGTCATCTTCGCTACTATCCTGAGAGGGAGATGGAGAACTATTGTCGGCAGGATGTGAAAGTTCTCAGGCTAGGCATGGGGGCCTTTCGAAGAGTCTGGCTCATGCAGTACCCGGAAATTGAGCCATTCAGCTGCTACACCCTTCCATCCCTTACCAATGCCATCTTTCGCTACCATTTCATGCCTGAAAATAGTATTGCTATTCTCCCCCCACTAGGCTACAATTCACAGAACCAGTCAGCCAAGGCTTTGAACTGGATCTTCATCATGGCAAAGCACCTGGATCTGACAAAGATGCAAACGGCCAGAAATGGTGGTGAGGCGAGAATAGGGGGCATGTATGTAGATGCCACAGGTGTTTCTAGGGTGACAGGGGAGAGGGTAGTTCTTCAATTTCATGGCTGCTGGTTTCATGGCTGCTGCTCCTGCTTTCCTGACCGGACAGAGTTGCTGGATAGAAGGCGTGAGAAGACTAGAGAGGCTGATACTCATCTGATGGGGCTAAGCAACAGTGCCGGCTCCCCATATGGCCTATTCACCCTCATCATCTGCTGGGAGTGCGAATTCCACAACGCCATCACCGTGAATGAGCGGGTCCGTGCCTTCTACAACGCCTACAATGCGCACTTTTCCTGGGACCCCCTGCGGCCACGAGATGCCTTCCGTGGGGGCCGCACTTCATCCATCAAGCACCTCATCCCCAAGGTCCCCCCCGGCTGGCGCCTCCTCTACCTGGACTTTACCAGGTTATCTTTGGTGGGGAGGAATCTAATTATGCCTTCATAGCCCCATTGCAGCCTCTACCCATCGGTGAACTATGGGGTCCATGGTGAGCAATGGCCCATTGGCCAGCCCAACATCTACATTGGCCAAGAGATTGCGGAAGCTGGCCTGACCAACCCTGCCACGTGGTTTGGCATCGTCAAATGCGAGCTCCACCCGCCACGCAGCAACCTCATGTTCCCTGTCATCGGCCAACTCGTCAACGACAAATTCCTGTTCCACCTCTGCACTACCTGCGCCAAGGCCCAGTCCACCGACTTCTGCAAGCACAGTGATGCCCAGCGGCTCATCAAGGGCACCTTTGTGACGGCGGAGGTGCAAGCGGCCCTGGCACGTGGCTATGCCCTGGGGCGTGTTCACGAGCTCTGGCATTGGCCAAACACCTCCAAGACCCTCTTCCGCGACCTCATCCGGGCCCAGTACCTCATCAAGGCCACTGCATCGCCCCTGCCAGAAACTGATGCCGAGGTGGAAGTCTACCTTGCCGACATCTACCGCATCACCGGCCTCTCCATCAGCCGTGAGGAGTTCCGCGCCAACCCCAGCCTCCGTGCTGTGGCCAAGCTGGTGCTCAACAGCATCTGGGGCTACCTGGCCACCAGGATGGATCGGTGCAAAACTCAAATCTGCTACAACATCCAGCAGTTTTCGGACATCGAAAACGACCTCAACTGCGACATCAGCCAAATCTCCATCATGGAAGGTGGCAACTCCGTCATGGTGACCTACGCCCCAAAGACTGAGCCGCCTGGGGCCAAGCAAAACGTCGTCCTCGCCGCCATGACCACCGCCTATGCTCGCCTGGCCTTGCTGACTGTGATGGAGAAGTACGGGCCCTACGTCGTCTACTGCGACACCGACTCCGTCAAGCTCCTGCTCCCCCCAACTGTGGCGGCCCCTGACACTACTGGCGCCTTCGGCTTCCTCAAGGATGAGATAGCCGGCGAATTTGGGGCTGGGGCCTACATTCGCAGTTTTACCAGCCTTGGCCCAAAGTGCTATGAATACAAGTAAGTGGTATGATGGGTAAAGAGGCAAGAGGATATGAAGATGTTGCAGTGTTTGGCGTGATGGGAAAAGGGTTGCGGCTGTCACGCGCCTCAAGGGCATCCGTCAAACCCAGATGGTGAAGGAGATGTTCGAAGAAGGAGGAGAGATGCAGAAGCTGGTCGAGGATTCTGCCCGCCGTGCCCATGTTAGCCAGTTCCAAATCCGCAAAAATCTTCACTTCAGCACAGTCTGGAACACCAACATCATCAAACAAATCAAATTCAATTCCACCAAGCGCTGGCTCCCTCCTCCACCTCTCCGTGATGGCCACCTCACCAGCATCCCCTATGGCTGGTGCTGGCACAGCATCGAAGAGCTTGCTGCCAAGTTAGAATCCTTTTTTTCTTTATTTCTAATCATATTTTTTGATTTTCAGGTCAGATGCCCTTTATGCTTCAACTCACCCCAACTAACCGTTATTTTCACTCTCACTTCTAATTTGTAATAGTGCTCTATTGCAGAAAATGTCTCACCACTATGGCTACTACCCGCGACTGCGTTTCAAGATTCCTGCCCACCCCTCCCTTCCACTACCGCGCCCGCCGCTTCCGCCAATCTCACCGTTATCCAGCCAGTTCAACCCTCTTCCACCAGCAGCAGAAGACCCAGCCCCTCGCTCATCACGTTCCACTCTGCACCATCCAGCGGGCCATCATTCCCTCCACTCACCCCCCAGTCCTGCTTCATCCCCTCCATCCAGCCCCCATCACTATGCCCCATGTGCTTGTTGTTCGCCTCGCTACGTTGATAGCCCGCCGCCAGAGTACAGACGTGGCTACCGAAAGCGACATTCATACCATCATCGCCACCACCACTCCCGATCGCCCCATCGGAGCCCTCGGAGCCATCATTCAGCCTCCCCTCATCGGGCATCCTCATCTCACCATCCTCAAGATCGTCATCCATCCTCGCAGCGCCCATCCTCTCCAAGGTCAAGGTCAAGGGAGGCTCCGCAATCTCCACCTCGCTCCCACCAAAGAATCCACAGGCAGCCGCCAACCACCCCCTGCTGCCCACCCAGTCCAATCTCTGCTCCTACCGCCCGAAGGGCTGACATGAAGACCTACTACCCGCCCCTCAAGTTCCTCAACAAAGCAGGCAGCTACCGACTGGGCGATATCAAGAACTTTACAGTCTCCTCCCAAATACTCAAGAAGAAATGCCGCCAAGTTCAGCGCTTCATCAGCCAACCCATCGACACCCTCACCCTCCACCTCCTCAATCGCTGCATCACCGGGGTCCCCTTTGGCAGTGCCATCATTCGACTTTGGACCGTCCCTGAGGCCATCCTGCAATCCGGCGGGGGTGACTCTATCTGGGACCCAAAGGAAACTACAATCTTCCTCACTCGGGCCACCCTGGACTGGCTCCTAGATGACGAGGACAACAATGTGGAGTCGGAGAAACTCAGCAAGGAACAGGCGGAAGAGCTCAACTGCATCACCAGCAACATGCTTACCAAGCCCTCGGCGCCTACATTCGGCATGGCTGGCTTTATGGTTGAGGAAACTGAGAGTGGCGCAAAACCTTCCATCGGCGCCTTCATCGTCACCAACAATGAATTACCACGAATGGTTTTCTTCCCTTCTTATTCCTCCCATAACTACATATACTCCAATTGCAGGCCTTGGATACTAAGCATGCCCGGCACCGCATCCTCTCCTACAACCTGGCCAAGGGCACCTGCCGCTACTCCAATGATGCCCACCACATCCATCGCCCAGGTTGCTACCGCCATCTCTTACCTAGGACTCTCCCTTCCCCTGCCCCCAATGTCCTTGCTGTGAAGACCCGTACCCATATCCTTCTCTCCCAAAAAGAAAACAATAGCTTTGCAAAAAATGCCATTTTCTTCTGCAAAACCTTTTTACGTGATTTCATTGCCCCTCCCTTTAACATCTGCCCATGCCGTAAGTACATCCATGAAATCATATAGGGCCCCCAAGACTTGATTTTTGCGAACGAGCGAACGAACGACTTTGCTGTGTTGTCATGCATAGGAGTAAAAACTTCCTATTTGTGCCTGGAACTTTCAAGTCCTGGTTTCAATCCCCTACCTTAACCCCAAATCTCCAAGCCAAAATAAACTAGATTCCAGCAGAATGGCCCAAAATGTTCCAAACGGTTAGAGAGACTTGTCTCTTCCCCTAAACAATCCCTTAAAAATAAACCATTTCCAGATATGGAGAAAGAGCAAGAGGTTAATCCATTTCCATTTCCTTGTGTTTCCCATAATAAATGGTTGAGGTGAATGAGGAGCGTGAGGGCAAAGGGAAAGTGAGGTTTGTTGAAGATGATGAGCTTGAGGAAGGTGAGATTAAGGATGATAGCTGGAGCAGTGTGGCCCTTAGAGCAGTGGAAGGGCATGATATTAAGCTTAACCTTTGTTTAAAAAGGCCAGGTGAGGATGATACAGAAGAGGTGATTGAGGAGGATGTAGTAGAGGGAATGGATCTGGTACTAAATACCTCTGCTAATGAATCTCCCCACAGTTCTCGCCTCAGCAACCTGACAACAGAGGGCCTTGTCCTCCCCTCGGACCCTGAATCTACTGGAAAACTGCTCCAAGTCCTGTTTGGGCGCCGAGAAGGGGCCAAGGGCAAACTCAAGGATGCGGAGAACGCCCTCAAGCGCCAGGCCGCCAAGACCATCATGGCTGAAACTACCCTACTCCACTCACTCAGCCACAACGTCTATTGCCTCAAGGTAACTCACCCTATTCCTCCCTCCATTTATGTCATTGCCTTCCAGGTCTGGCCTCTACAACTTGAGCCAGAGAAAGCCCCCATCATAGGCCTGGGCTCCCCTGAGCCAATCACTTTCACCCAAGGTTTCTTCATGAATAACGATATTGCATTGTGGATCCACAAGAATGGCGAGCCTTCCCACTGGCACATGTACTGTGATGATGGCGTCTTCTTCGACACCCCGCTAACAATGGTTACTTTACTGTAATAGTAAAAAGAGTGAGTAAATTGAGAGAAGTTAAAGGTTGAACAAGCAAGGATCCTGAACACTGCTGCCATCCTGACGACGCCAAAAATCCGCCCCATCACTTTTGGCTTCTGCGACTTTGAGCTTAAGGCCATCGCCCCCAGCGAATGCGAAATCATCGCCAAGGACAAAGCCAAGTCTTCCACCATCCCCAACATGAGCATTGAGGTGGAAAACATGTGGGTGGAAGACGTGCCCAAGATGGAGGTTAGTTTGCCCCACTCATTTTATGTTTCAATAGCCAATTTACAGCCGCTAGTTCACCTGGACTGCAAAATTCTCTACGTCCGGTTCTGCAAGGCCCAAATCAAGAACGTTGGCTGGTACTTCTTTACCCGGGCTCACGGTAACTACAGCCCCGTCTTTGAGTACCACCCCCCCATACTTACTAGCAGCCTAATATTTGTTGCTGATAAAAAGAATGTGTTGGTTCTTAGCGGTGATGGTTCAGATACCGTTCTGGCTTACATGCCCAAAAAAATGATCACTGATCGATTTGACTGCTGCTATGAATGAACCCTGCTCTGCTGAATAAAGCATGAAACTGGTGGTCCTTTGTTTTGTGTCTCTTGTTAAGGCAAACTTGGGTTTTTCCACATTTCCTTCTTTGTTCACATGAGAAGTATGTTTAAGGCAATGGGGCATTTCTTCACCAAAGCAGAGCAGGAAGAAGCAGATCTGGCTTTGGAAGCAAAAGAGAGTGCCGGCCAACTATCGGGTGGTGGGGCTGATAATTTTCAGACCAAAGCAATGGCGGCCCAGCGTCCAGGGAAATCTGCAATGCCCGAGGACATTGCCATCTACTACCACCTCATCCACGACTCCTTCCTAGATGAAGGTTAACCTCTTTGTCTATTTCTTTCTACTCTCAATCTTTTTTAGGAATGGTGAAACCAAACAACCCTACGGACCGTCTCATCCGGCTCTGGTATCCTGATGCATGCCTGCATTCACGTGATCGCAGGGCCCTTATGCGCCCCAGTCTGCCGAAGTCTGTTTTCCTCAACAATGATGTTATCAACTTCATCCTCAACCCTTGCTTCATACCTGATGCCAAGCCCTGGGTCACCCCCTCCAACTGCAACAACATCACCCTCCAACCAACAAACGTAATCTTTAATCTTCCTGCCTACAAACCATATCTTGTTTTAGGATAAGAAGATACTCAAACGAGCCTGTTCAGAAACGCTGGTAGATGATATCTGCCAGTGGACACGCCCTCCATTCCTCTGCATGGCCGCCTATCGCATGACTGATATGAAGGAACATCGCTTTAACTTCACCGTCCTCAACTACCGCCACTTCAATATGGAAAAGCCAGAGGTAAGCCTATATCTTCTATATTTCTCTTCCTTTATGGCCTTTCAGCCACTTCACACTCGCTCTACCCGGGTCGCCAAGGTCACAAGCGTGGTGAAGGATAGCCTTGTAGCAGACAGCGAGGCCTATACAGAATGGTTTCACGAAGATTATTCGGAAGACGTGGAAGATACTTTGATGCATTATCATGTTGTAACTGACAGTTACAACACCATCTTCTTCTTTGAATCAGGTTACAAAGTCCAGATGGCTAGCAAGTGTCTCACCAATTTTCTCACCACCCTTAGTTCAAGCCGCCCCAGTTCAGTTTACAATCGCGCCATCAAATATGCTGCCAATCGTAACCCTGAAGCCTTCCCTGAAATACCCTAGGGTGCCCCCTCCTCCCCCCTAACCGTGTGCTTCATAGGTTATATAGGACAGTAAACCTTTGTGTGATTGAAAGCAATAATTGATATACCCTTGAGCAAACTATACCAATATATATTTGCTGCAGGGCAAAAGGGAAATAGTTGCAGGTTAAATTGAAGGTAAATGGAGGCCGAAAATATATATTTGCTGCCGGACAAAAGGGAAATAGTTGCAGGTTAAATTGAAGGTAAATGGAGGCCGAAAATGCCTTTACCCAGGATTTGGAGAGCGACTTTGCGACGGCCACATCTGAATTTCTCAAAAAAGCTGCTAATCTAGGCAATTCCAAGGCCATAGAAGAGCTGGAGCGTAGGAAGCCTGAATCGCGCCGCCGTGCTGAAGAAAAACGCCGCAGGAGGAAGCTGTCAACTGCCATGAAGCTATCCCGATCGCCATCACCAACAACTCCCCCTTTATCCCCAAAGTACCATCTATCTACCCCCACTATATCCCTACCCTCTGGCTTTCAGGAGCCTAAAATCATCCAAGCTCCTGGAGGAAGAGCTTGCCAAAAGCCATACAGGTTATAGCTTCTCCGCTCTATCTGGTTCAGCCCCACCATTTCCAGACTCCTCAAAGGAGGAACCTACTGAGCCTGAGGAGGAAGGCAATGACGGTGAAATGGAGCAGAAACCCAAAGAATCGGTGGTTGCTGCTCTGCTGCCTTCCAAGCCTACTCGCAGCCGTAAAGTTAGCCTAACCATCTTTTTACCATCTTTCATCATACCTGCCCTTCTTCAGCCTACCCAGCCGAAAAGCACCAAGGCCAAGCCTGCTGCCAACAAACCTTCAGCATCGGGGACCACTTGCGAAGGTTAATTGGTTTTACCCCATACATTTATACTAAATTGTTTTAAGGGTGTGTGGAACTGTGCCCCCACTGCCAAAAGCCTCTCAACAAGATCAAGTTTGAGTTCAAAGTCAGCCGTGCCCCATGCTGCAAGGCCAAGGAAGACGGCGGTGATGAGCATGAGGAGAATGGAAATGTTGCCAAAGCAACTGTACTGCTTTAGAAACTTGGCCCATATAAGTAGTAAATGTTTACTCTTAGCTTCGCCTCTCTCTACTCAAGCCCCAAAACTCCTTACCTTAAACTAACTAAACTAATTGCTACTCAGTTTCAACAGGTATTATGGCGGCCGAGAATGAAGAATGGCGAACAAAGAACCTCAAGCCTCGAGTCCTGAACATCATCAAGAGCAGGAACTTCTCCGCTCACCTTTCCGGTTACTTTTTGTTGCTCAATATTCTCCTTCCACCTCCTGGTGCTGCTGCTGCAGGCATGCAGGTGATGCAGATGAACAACCGCCACTGCACAGTCGATATGAACAAGGAGCGGAAATGCCTGGCCATAGCCCATGCACAGAGGAAGGTCTCATTTATCTCTCTTTTTCTCAATCTCCAAACTCCATAGGTCGTGGACCAAATGCCGCCGGACCACTACACGGTGACGAGCCAGCTCATCGCCCCCTCGGGAGAGATCATATGCGAGACGCAAGAGCTGTCGAAGCGTGGCCCCATCGAGCGCCTCGACCTGAAAAAAACCCGTGGGACTACATTTCACCAAGACAGTCCGCCATTCAACGCCCGGAAAGTCTACGTAAACGGCTTCTACGACGACAACTCGGTGGCGCTTATCCACTGCGACACGAATGCACGGGTGTACCTGTTCCGCAAGGACCTGTGCATCACCGCGGAGCAAGTGCAGGCGCTGCCCCAAAAAGGTAGCCTAATACCCTATTCCCATCATCTCCTATCTCTTATTGTTGAAGTGCATCGGAAGCCAAAGATGGCCCGTCCCACCCACTTGGCCCTCTTCGCCGCCGACGCTGCCTCTGGTGATAGCCCCATAGCATCTCCTTCTCCAATAAACCTTTGCACTTTTCAGGCCAGCCTAAGAAGGAGGCCGCGGAGGATTCGGAGACCCCCGGGGATAACAGCGACACCGCTGACGATGAAGAAGAAGAGGTTGAGGCCCCCAAGTTGGTGGCCAAGAAGAAGAAGAAGAAGAAGGGACAAAGGCGGCATGATGCCAGCAGCATCATACCTCTAAAGTCCTGCCCAAAAGGTTAATTTTCTAGTCTTCACCTCTTCTAATACCCTCTTCTAATACCCACCTCTTCTAATACACCTCTTCACCTCTTCTAATTCCAGTGACTGGTCGTGACGACGGCGGCGGTGGTGGCGGCGGCGGCGGCGGTGGCGGCGGTGGCGGCGGTGGCGACGACGATGACGGCGGCGACGGCGGCGGCGACAGCGGCGGCGGTGGCGACGGCGACGGCGGCGACGACGACGGTGGTGACGGCGGCGACGGCGGCAGCGACGGTGGCCACAAAAAGATAAAAGGTGCCCTTATCTCTCTCTATACTCTCTCTCCTTCCTTTTAATCCTACATAACTTTGCAGGGCCACCAGAGCAACTCCCATCAAAGGAGCTGCTTCCAGATGAGGAGGATGACTGGCATGACCCATACTATGGTGAAACTCAGACATTCTGAGTGCCCACCCCATCCCTCCTCCCTTAGGACTAGTAGGTTTTCCTCACCCCCCTATGAGCTTTCATTATCCTTCATATACCCTTTTGTCCCCTCTTCACATATATCCCTCTACTTTACCCACTTTACCCTCACATATATCCTCTGCTTTACCCTCTTCTTTACCCTTACATACCTTCCATGAGCTTATTGTGTATCTATCCTCACATATATGCTTCATATACCCTCCTCACATATATCCCTCTGCTTTATCCTTCATATATCCTCTGCTTTATCCTTCATATATCCTCTGCTTTACCCTCCCCTCTGCTTTACCCTCACATATATCCTCTGCTTTTTACCCTCCACTTCCTGAACCCTGTGCTCACCATGTGGCTGTGACCTGTGACACTTATGTGTGTTCAGAGTTCTTTTTGTCCTGACATGCTTTACTTTTATCACCAAGCAAAACCAGAGTATCCAATAGAATCACAAATTATCTCAATTTGAATCTATTCATCAGTTTCTCTGATGAAGCAGCAGCCTCCACCGATATCCACTCCTGGTGCCTCTCAGGCCATCCATAATAGGTAACCAATGCCTCTTTCTTATGCTTTCTCTGCCGTGTATCCACCACCCAGAATGGTTGCTTAATTTCCAGGTTCCAGCCCCGTATCTGCTGCATCATCTGACTGTAGAATGCCCCCTCTACCTCCTCACCCAACAGATCTTCCACAATGGCCATAGGTAAAGGTTTTGCCTTTGTGTGGCGTTTTACCCTGAATACCTCTATAGTCCATGTTCCTGTTGCCTCCTTTAAGAATAACTTACGATTGATATTCAATCATACAAATGATCCTACTGGTGGTAATTTGGACTGTTTTACCTTAGTAACTGTAGGGTATTTGGGTAGTAGAAGAGGGTCATTGACCGCATCTAAGGGTCTTATCTTTGTTGTACTATGGATTCGATTATTGTAGTGGCCAATAAACCTATCCAAGTGCTCAATCCACCGCCTACTCCCTGTTCTTACCCTAAACTTGGCAAACGTATTTCGTAAAGTTCTAATAAACCGCTCCACTCCTGGCGCCTTAACCTTCCCTGTTGTTGTGTAGTTGTGAATGCCTTTCTTAGTTAACCATTCTTGCATTTCAGCAGACATAAACCCACTTTCTTTATCCCAATATAGCGTCTCCACTCTATAGGGCATACGCTGCAACACTTCATAAAGTGCCTTTTTCAAATACAAGACCTCCCGCCCCCTAACTGGCTGTGCTGCGACAAACTTTGAATATGTATCATACGCCAATAATATGTACCGATAATTATCATTATAAGCCACTACCTCCTTAGTCATGTCCATTATGTCCACTTGTACACACTCCCCAGGATGACGTGCAATCACAAGGTTACGAGGATGCTTTTGAACTGCTGGTTTGAACTGGGTATATGCATCTTGAGTGGCCAAAAAATCCTTGACATCTTTGTAAGTAATGCTAATCAAGCCTTCTTCTTTTGCTTGCTCATAGAGAGCTTTGGCCCTGCGGAAGGCATTTTCTGAGAAGCTGCTATAGTAGAGCTTCTCAAGTTGTAGAGACTTTTCCAAGGAGGGCGTGGCTGAATCAGATGATTGCGGAACTTGTTGAATTTGTGCTTCCTCAGCCATTCCTGAACGTCAAATGGTAGTATAGTTGTATTATATGGGACCATCAACGTGCGCAAAAGCTCTCTCACCCTATACTGTGTAGGCTTCCCCGCTAGCTTTACGTACCCTTTATCAGTCACTTCAAATTCCCCTGTAGCCTTAAACTTCTCAACAAGGTCTTGAGCCTCGCCCCTATAAGATGGCGGAATGACCGAAAAATAGTCTCCTCGCTTTGGCCCCCTCTGTTTCTTCAAAGGCTGCGCCTGAGGCGAAAGGGGTAGTTGAAGTGACGTAGAAGTAGTTGAAGTAGGTGAAGTAGGTGAGTGAGATGAAGGGATGGGGTATGAAGGAGGCGGGGATGCTGGTGGAGGAAGTGAGGCAAGGATAGGTGCTGGAGCTTCTGAAGGCAGCGGTGCTATAGTAGGCGATGCTAGGGGGCGGGGTGCTATAGTAGGGGATGCTGGCGGGGATGCTGGCGGTGATGCTGCAGGGGCTGTTGGAGAATGAGGAACTGTTGGAGAAACTGGAGGAACTTCTTGGGTAGACGCCACTGCCGGAGGTGATGCTGGGGGAGGAGGAGCAGCAGGGTCAGGGCAAGTCGTTTCAGAAGTGTCTGATCTTTTGTTCAAATCGTTCCAAACGTCTTCTGAAAT
Organism: Ptycholaimellus sp. GST1_10; assembly: GCA_030248095.1. Classification (NCBI taxonomy): domain Eukaryota; kingdom Metazoa; phylum Nematoda; class Chromadorea; order Chromadorida; family Chromadoridae; genus Ptycholaimellus; species Ptycholaimellus sp. GST1_10. The sequence goes on along the minus strand of JASANA010001697.1, from coordinate 62,445 downwards.
CACAACCCAGCGACAATGCGTGGACATGACACGCAAATCTGAATAACAAGAGGAATATTATTCGCCAGTTTTACCTGCTTCCATTCAAGGGATTCGTCTTTATCCAAAAGTTTAAACAGTGCCTCCGCACGCTTATTGAAAAATCTTCTCTGGGTTGAATTATGAGGCAACGACCCCACTACTATAATGTTATAAAGAATATTAATTATAGATTTAGTAATTTCGAACTCTTTTGATTCTCCGAGAATGAGATCTTTAATCTTCAATTTTTCAAGCAGAGGAATTTTGCTAACTGCCTTCAAATCCAAATCCATTGCTTTTTCATATTGGCATTTGCCTACAACTGAAAATTTATGCCCCCTTTTATAGTTTTTCTCTCTCCCAAAACCTATAAATAGCCATGCCTCTCAATTCAGTTCCACTCAGTCATGGGTAACCATCATGTTTCTACAGCCTAAAATTATCATCCTTCAATCCAAACAGCCTCTACCCCCCTCCCCAGAAGTGCGCAAAAAACGCCAGACTCCCGCCCCAACAAAGGCAATCACCCCTGAAGATTTGAGCTCGGGAAAAACGAAATATAGCCTTCGATCAAAAGAAACTAATGGGGGCGAGGTGACCCCGAGTAAAGGGGGTGATAAGGGAGAAAGCTCTAGGAAAGATTCGGCTAAGGGAGAAGGCTCTAATAAGAGGAAACAAAAGGTTTCGGCTAAAGGCCAGAAGCAGCCTACGCCCCCCACAAGTCCTGGTCTGGAAAAGATCACTCTGCCGGAAATTAAAAAGCCAGTAGTTAGTATAGCACCCCCTGTTCTTCCTCCCCTGGAAGAAGCCCCTAGAGAGGGTGAGGAGGAGAGGGCAGCGGAAGTAGAGGAGGCCGAAAGGGCATCGGAAGTAGACGAGGAGGAAGTAGACATAACGCAGGGGGAGGAGGAAGAGGAGGAAGAGCCTCATCTCTCGCCCCCCCAGCCCCGGAACATCTCACCAACCCCTTACCCTAGCAATAGTGTTTCCATTCACCCCCCTTCACCACCCCCCTCGGACTATATTGGTACTAGTGAACTGTGTTTTCACTACAACAACGAGCTTCATTTCCCCTACCACCTTCCTAAACACTATCAATTTCCCCCCAGTGATCCCCATTTGGTTCGCCTTCTCTTTGCTCACCCTATAGATAGTATTCCACTCATCATCTACGCTGACTTTGTAGTCAGTCAGCCATTTAACACCCTCACCCGCCCATACCTGGCCCTCACAACCTCTTCAACTAAGCCTCACCCCTGGATACCACTTCGCAGCAATCTCCTCCCCTCCAGTGGCATCATTCGATTTACAAGTCCATCTGGCTCAAAAGTTAACAAACCAAATTCACGCATTCTTGTGGCTATAGAAATAGTCGCCGAATCCTGGCTCCTTGGTAACTTTGACGCTAAAAATGACCAAGCCAAAGGCTATCCTCGATGGCCGTAACATCCGCCTTGAACTTCCAAATCATGCTCTCATTGTGGGGGCCACAATGTCTGGCAAAACTACCCTATGTCTAAGCCTTTTAAAACAACCCCATCTTTTCGATCCCCCACCATCCCGCATCTTCTTCTACTTTGATCAATATCAGGACAAATACTGCCAAGCCAAGGAACATCTTGCCTCTTTAGGCATTGAACTTCGGCTATTCAAAGGCTTCCCTGAAGACCTTAACCTAGATAGTATTGCCAAAACAAATGGGCAAACGGTTATTCTTGTCGATGACTTTTCAGAACAAGCCTCAGCCTCGGCTAACTTGGCCCGAATTGCCACAAATGGACGGCATAAAAACATAAGCCTATGGATTGTTCTACATTCCCTGTTCAACAAATCCAGTGAATCCCGCACCATCAGTCAAAATATGCGTTGGTTTTTCCTACTCCCCTCCCTTCGCCTTGAATCTCAACTTAGGACATTTGGGGCCCAGCTTGGTCTTCGTGAGCAACTAATCTATGCCTTCAAAAAATGTCAGGAAGATGTGGACCCTTTCAGTCGCTACATCCTAATTGACAGTGGCCCCCGAACCCCTGATATTCTCCGTATTCGCTCCCACATCCACCTTCCCACCAAACAATACTGCTATACCTAGCGAGGTTCCAAAAACTATAAATAGGCCCCCTCCAGTTCATTCTTCACCCATTGCAAAAACAATTGCCAAAATTATGCTCTATATTAAATCTAATGGCCTTTTTGACTAAACAAGCCCTTCTTCCTGCTGATTTTGGTTACTCTGCCCCTACTACCTCCAAAACAACCCAGAAGCCAAAGGCCTCTAAAAAGGCCAAGCCAGCGCCAAAATCTACTGGAAGTGCCAAGAAGCCAAAGGCTGCCCCCAAACAAAAGCCAAAAAAACGAAAGCTACCATGGAAAACATGAACCCTGTTCAGTATTGCAAGGGCAACAAGGATGTGTCAGACCCTGAGCCTGAGATGGCCCTCGTCGTTCGCCAGGTCCTCACCCAGGGCCTTAATGATCAAGCAATGATCATCTTTGAGTGGCCCCCGGATGAGTACCATTTCACAGATCCTCACACCATGCTCATCTACGTTACCCTTGAACTGCAGCACCTCAACAACACTGTCCCCACTGCCGATGCAGACCGTGTCATTGCCCTAGCCCCAATCGGCATCCATGGCCTCTTTGAAGATGCAGAGCTCCTGCTCAATGACACAAGGACTACCCTGCTAAATGACTACCCCCTCCAAGCCCATCTGTGCCAGATTGCTGGCCAATCGCAAGACATGCAAAGCCAGGTTTGGAATGAAATCCAAGGTCGCTATGACATTGGCGAAAAGACCACCAACCGAGTCACGCCAAAGTGGATCCAGAACAACTACCTGGTGCGAGCAAGTTCACAACGTCTTGCCGCCGGCAGCAAGTATGTTGCTCACCTAAAAATCGACTTCCTGAACACCTGCCGGCAGTTCATACCCCCCAATACCAAAATTGCCCTCCACCTGCGCCATGCCTTTGACCATTTCTTGCTGATTTGTGCGGATGAAACCAAGTCCAACTACAAACCCTACATCAGCATGATGGAGATGGAAATGCGCCACCACAAATTTAGCCCTACATCGCATACGCGGGCCCTTGCCCAGATCAAGGCAAATGCAGGGCTAGTTTTCAACCGCCTTGAAACGCGGCTGAACACGGTGGCAAAAGGGCAACATGGCTGGCATTGGCACAATGTACTTCAAGGTGGTAAACTTCCCAACCGGCTCTATGTTGCCTTTGTGCCATACGGCTCGCTCTATGGGCGCCTAAACTGCATCCCGACATTCTTTGCCCCCATGCGTCTAAAAATCCTCAACTTTCGCCTCAATGGCCGCCTCCTACTAGTCCAACCCATTCGCATGCGGCTGGAAGAGTATGCCCAAGATGGGCTTCACTGGGAGGCGGGGGACCTTGACACTACCAAGTGCAACATCGTTGATGGCTATCTCAGTGCTATCAACGTTTTCAATCAACTAGCAGACCCACTTGCCCCCCTCCGCCTGAGCTACAACGACTACTTGAAGGGCAACCTCTTCTACGTCCTAGAGTTTGGCAAGGTGGGGGTGAAGAGTGGAGAAAGTGGGTCCCTGGACATTGAAGCAGAGTTTGAAGCCACCTCCGAGGAGTGTACCTGTGTAGCATTCACAGAATCCACAGCCGTTGCCACCCTATAAAAGGGACCTAACTGGCCCAATCTCCCTCATTTAGCCATAATAGCAAAATGATTAACTCTAAAACCTTCTTTTCTTGTAGCAATAAGGCCGTTCGAACACTGTGTTCGATTGCTGCTCTAGTAGGTCTATTCCTAATCAGCAATAATCTAGCTATGCTAATGCATTGCCTAAAGCAGTCCTTTAGCAATTCCACGGTTGTTGAAAAGAGCATACAGCAAGGAATTTTGCGGGGCCTTGAAGATTTCATGGGGGAGTTTCAACTGAAAAATGTTCAATACCTAAAGGCAAAGCCCTCGCCTCCACGTAACCCTTGCGATGATCGCTGGTTCATGGCCAATGGTACTCAAATGAAGATTCAAATTTGTGATCTGCAGGTAGCCCCTCAAGGTTGGCTGCTGGCAAGCCGCATCGCTATCTTCGACACTACGGGGCGTGAAAATGTGATCAAGCCCCCTTCCCAAGTCATAAACTGGCTTGTAGAGTGTAAGTACAAATCTTGTCACAAGACTGCTTCCCATCACCCTCGATATCAGCATTGGGGCACTCTTTGCCCTAATGTTTCTGTTTTCAAAGACCATTTCATTTGCCTAGATGCCAATAGTGATATGACTTTGCTGAGCCTAAACAAGAGTAGTATTGTGATCAAGGAAAGTGATATGAAAGCCTTCTTTGCAGCCTTGGGTCTGTGATGTGTGCATCTTTTTGATATTACGATGATATGTACCTCTATTTGAAATGATCTGTGGTGTATGCTGATAAAGAAAATGTGCCATATATCAACAGGCTCCATATGAAATACATGTTCACTCAACAAAACACAGCATCTAATAAAGAGTACTAAAGGTGTTCAAGTTGGTGGAATGAGGCGGGGAGGGGTTTTATCAATTGCTTGGAGCCAGGCGTGCTAGTGTTCTCTCGTACTAAAGGATCGCGCGCCCCTTCGCCTTTCCAGTTTGGAATGGGCGATTGGAGCGGGGAAAGTATTTTAGATCAACTAGGGACAGCCCGCATATTAGGTTACATGTAATAGTAGCTTTATTAATCAATATTTAATTAATAGCTATCAATTAAATTCTAATTAAACGAGCTGTCGCATATCAGCGTTTCTCTATGTGTCCAGCTATCATTGAACTAGTAAAATTATTATGTAATCCAGACATAAATGCGTTAATTTGCGTGAAGATGCAACATAAACCAATTATTTTTGGCTTTTGCCAATAGGTGCGTGGCCATTAGGAATTTGTAAAATAAATCGAATGCAACTTATTTTTAGCATTTAATTTTGTACATTGAAAATAATAAAATAGCGGCTATATATCTTTCTTTTGAAGTTTCTTTATTCCATTTTTTTCTAATATTCCAATATTTCTTTCATATATTTCCAAGTTTCCAGTGACTTTAGCATCATACACTAATGTAACAGGAAACTTTTGTTTGTAAAATGTAAATAATTGAAAAATTTCCAATGTTTAAGAGTGGTAAATTATGAAAATAAAATAAAATTTTAAATAGTGGCCTATGAAAGATGAATTTTTATTTTTAAAGTAATTTTAATGAATGTCATTTTTAAAGTTAGCTTGACTTGAGCACCATTCACTAAAATAAAACAAATAATTTAGGGCGGGGAGGGAAGGGAAGGACGGGGAGGGAAGGGACGGACGGGGAGGGAAGGGAAGGACGGGGAGGGAAGGGAAGGACGGGGAGGGAAGGGAAGGACGGGCAGGGAAGGGAAGGACGGGGAGGGAAGGACGGGGAGGGAAGGACGGGGAGGGAAGGACGGGGAGGGAAGGACGGGGAGGGAAGGGAAGGACGAGCTTTTTAACTCGGGTCAATTTCAAGATGTACTGAGAGCAATATTGATGCGTTTAACAATAATGCGCAAAATGTGTTGAATATTTTGTATCTACCAAAAAATTCAACGAAGCAATATCTTGATCAAGGATATTGATTCGTTGATGTTAGACTTTAATTTTGACTAGATAAAGACATCGAATACTGCAAACTTCATGAGAGCTCGTGCACCTCGACGGCTAGGGAAGATGTCCCTAACTTATCTGTACGATCGAACACGAGATCAGAGTGTTTGCAGTATTTCCTGCCAAGATCTAGCCTTTAATTAAAGGCACAATCCAAAGTTTACCACCATCACCAAATTCAATTTTCTCTGGATAGGTTGATATGGCGTGAGTGTGCGAGGGTGCAATGTTAAGGATGTTTCCTCAAATCGCTTTTGGTTCAGAGATAGGAGTCCATGAAATTTGAAATTTTAACAATTAGAAAAGGCTTCAGCTTGCATCAAACAAAATCATTGTCTATCATAGTTTATGTTACATAACTGAAACATCAGCCGGGAGAGTAGATAGGCGATATAGGGTTCAAAATGGATCTGGGTCATGGTCGAGTTCTAGGGCAGGCTGGAAGCATTTGTAGCATCCATGTGATGTTTTTGAAGCAGTAAGCTTAATTTCTAATGTGGTTAGCGGGAAATGACAATTTTGTGACAGCTTTTGGAGATTTATTTAGGCTAAATTAGCAGTCTAAAAAGTATCAAAAAGTAGTTGTAGGTACAATGGTATAAACAACTTCATCGAAACATCAACTCTCTGAGTAGGTCAGAATGTAGGGAGCATTCACAATTTAGGCTGCGCGCCACTACGCGCTTTGATAGTGTTGACTTTTAGTAGCTAAAAATTTAGCTTTTAGTCATATCGAGGCCATATTGAGGGGGGAAGAGGGGGGAAGCATATTTGGATTTTAGACGAATTTTTCTGTGCCAAAATTTGCCTGCCCCTATGCTATAACGTGGGAAACTTTGAAAATTTTTTTCTCAGAAATTTTGTTCAAAAGTGTAAAAACGGCTTAACAATGCAAGCTTATTTAGACGTTCCCAAACTGAGGGTGGTAAAGTTTGGATTGTGCCTTTAAAGTCAAGAATTTTGGGTGTATGTATGTTGCATGTACTGCTTGTCGTGTGGTGTGAATGCATGCGTGCATTGTGTATAATAGATAGCTTTGAACAGACCGCGCCAATGTTAGCGCCAAAGTTAGCGCCATAATCAGCACCATAATCGGCGCCAATGTTAGCGCCATAGTTAGCGCCAGATTCAAACCACCTTCAACCCTTGACAAGGGTGACCTTCCAAGCCTGGGCCCGCCGACCCAATCGCACCTTCTTTTTCACTTGCCTATATAGATGGATACTTGTGAGGAACATAAGATTCCTGAGTAGAAGTCTCACTATGGTCGCCTTGATTGATCGCTGATCGATTTCGTAATGTCACCTTTGAATACATACACTAAGTAGCATTGACACTGTAATCTTTTCTGTGTGGTTCCACCTAGACAAACAAAAGTTCTTTTGGCATGGCGGTAGTGAAAGAAGTTCTCGCATTTGTCCTGGTTTGCATTTGACGAAATAAAAGCCGATTTGAGTGGGTGAAGAGAGTTGGAGTGAGTTAAAGGCTGGATAGGGAACGAGCGTGCAAGTGCGCGCAAACGCAGAAAGAATAGGTAAAAAAGTAAAATAAAGTAAAACCGGTAAAATAAACTGATTTTGAAAACGGTTTGGGGTAAGAAAGTGAAGTAATAAAGTTGCCGGTGGTGTGGAAAGTTAATTGTAATTCCAAATATTGGGCTGGCGCGAACGGAGATTTAGCGCAGTGTCAGCGCCCAGCCCCTCTTTTCGACCCAGATGTACGTTTTGGGGGTTATTGCTAGATCTCAATTTTGATAAGGCTGCTGCTCGTCAAAGAAAGATCCAATCGCTTTAATTCTTTTTGCAATGGAAAAAGCACCATCGAATTGACTATAGTTTATCTTTTGACTTTTTCCAAAAACTAACTATTTTACTATGAAAAATTCAAAAAACCATTTGTCCGAACTCCTTCTTCTCCTTCTCCTACGCATCTATTCAATGGACGATAGTAGGTATTCAGTTCTTCCCCATTCCCCCCTTCCCGGGTCCCTGGGACTCATGTATTATTTAGCTCTTCAGTTAAGCAAAGATGTCATATGCCTCAGTGGTGTAGTGGTGTGAGCGATTGGTCTGCTGGATGAAATCGGTAGGTTCAAATCCTTGTCAAGCCTTTTATTTTTGTGTATTTTAAGTTGAGAAAACAACTGATACCATCGCCAGGCCAAAAGTAAAGCTCCTTTCTCCCAAAAATCGATTGCACTGAGAATAGGTCAAGAAATTTCTCAAAAAATTGTAATTTTTCATTTTGAATATTTTCTTTTTGTTATATTTTTTGAACAAGTTTTTGTATTTATTTTTTTAAATATTGACTAAAATTTTAATTAAACATATAACCTACAAAATAAAATTTGTATTTGTACCTTTTGTACTATGTTAAAAGTGGAAGAAATATCTGGTACCATCGGCAGGCCAAATGTGGGTCTCTTTTCGCCAAAATTTGCAATTGACTCGAGTAAAAAGTAAAGGAAATACATTTTATACTAGTGGAATCTGCTGCGTCATCTGCATTTTGTTTTTGGGCGCGCATGGAAAGAGACACTGAACTGCGCGCCAAAAACAAAATGCAACTGTCCAAGCAGATTCCACTAGTAGAAAATGTATTTCCTTTACTTTTTACTCGAGTCAATTGCAAATTTTGGCGAAAAGAGACCCACATTTGGCCTGCCGATGGTACCAGATATAATTACATCACAACACTTTGTCATTTAAAAGGCTCCTTATTTATTCACAAAACTAAAATTAGTAAAACGGATTTGATATATTTAAAATAAATGGGGCTATATATTATGATAATATTATAAATGTTTAAATGCTTAACTACTTAAGAAGCATTAAAGTTTTTGCTACAAACGGCGATGACTTTAAAAAAATGCTTTCCCGCTATATCTTTAAATGTATAAACATTCGGCTGATGTCTGGAGCCCCCCCCCCCCAAAGGTTTCACCCCCCCCAAAGGGGTTTCACCCCTCCCCCAAGAGTCCTAGTAGTTAGTCTATAGTAGTTAGTCACCCCTACTAGTTAGTCTATACCACTATATAGGGCGTAGCCAACACAAAAACTAAAAGACTCATCCTTTGACTGTGGTAGTACCTACTAGTTAGTCCTTACCGAGTTGAGCACTTTAAAACATCAATGAACTCGGTATAGACTAACTAGTAGGTACTGCCACAGTCATGACCTCGTCGAGGACGAGCATGCGTCTAAGCTTTTGAGTTGGAATCTTGAAAGGTACTCCTGGTAGGGGACAAGCCCCTACTCCTGGTAGGCATGCGCCCGCCATCCGGTATAGACTAACTATGTTTCAAAAAAAGTAGGTATTTAATCATCTACATGAAAATTCCGTGTGTTTAAATTTCGAGATATGTACAGGAGAGTATTTTAAGCTATTAAAAATTTTTTCAATATAGTACCCTTTGGGGGGGGGGGGGTGAAACTCATGGGGGAGGGGTGAAACTCTTGGGGGGGGGGGGGGCTCCAGACATCAGCCAAAAGAAATTAGCAGGCCGGCTGAGTCGAGATTTCGTGGAGCCCTCCCTACGCAGACGCCCTGAATGGCGCCAGTTTTACCTGCTACCCTGGAAGCAGGCCGACTTCAGCACTCTCTCCTCTGACAACTTGCCAGCTGAAGATCGCCTTTTCACCGTTCTCTTCTTACCAGCCCCATCATTTCCCAACTCTATGCCCTTCCTGTTCCCACCCAGTCCGAGAGGGAGCTGGAGTCTCTGCCTCTGGAGGAGAAAAATGAAGCGGAGACAGATACCAAGATCCTTCTGCCAGAAACTTTTCCACTAAAGGTCCCGTCAAAATCCACTTCTTTCAACAAACCTGGTAGAGAGAGGAGGCGATGTTGAAGATTTGGTCAGAGAGCAAGCAGATATCGCGTCACCTGAGCCCGGCCTTGTTCCAGCCCGTAGACAGCATGGAGGAGGCGGATGTGCTCTGGTGGTCCAGCCATTTCAAAGACTTCAAGTGAACTCCTTCCTGCTAGAAGCTGGAAGGAAAAGTGATCGCTTTGAGGGGCCTGCGGGAAGAGTGGCCGGGAAAGATGGTGAACCAAGTGCCCTGTGAATCTGTGCTTACTGTCAAGGATCTTCTGGCTGCCACCCTTCAGACCGCCTATCCCCCCAATGGTCATCTTCCTACTCCCTCCTATTAATATCAGGCACAACGTCTTGATTACAGGCCCTCGTTGGCTTCCGCGCACCTTCAACCTTGTCAGAGAATTGCCGCAGTTTGTGGCCGAATTTCAAAAGCGCCAAACCAGGTCACCTCCGACAGCATTCCCATTTTTCAATGAATTATGCACGAAAATCACCTTGGTTAAGCTAAACATGCCTTGGCTCTAAAAATCGATGCTGATCATAATTCAAGTTTTTAAAATGTGAATCGTAATCTTAATTTTTCAATTTCATAAAACCATTGCCTAGTGAATGAAGTCAGAGGCAGACTGAGGAGGTGATTTTTGAGTGGCGAGGACAACAGCTGGATCGTGAAGCCGTGGAATCTGGCCAGGGCTCTGGACACAGCCGTGAGCGACGACCTCGGCCACATCCTCCGACTCATCGACTCCGGGCCCAAGGTGGCCTGCAAGTACCTGGAGCGACCGCTCCTCTTCCGCCGCCCCGACACCGGGGCCCGCGTCAAGTTCGACCTCCGCTACATCATCCTCCTCCGCAGCCTACAGCCCCTTCAGCTCTTCCTCTTCACGCCCTTCTGGCTTCGATTCGCCATCAAGTCCAGCTTTGACTTTTATGCATCAGCTCTTGTAATGCTTTCGGCTGCAGAGAGTTCGCGCTGAGAGAATTCGACGACTATGAACGCCACTTTACCGTCTTCAACTATGCAGACTCCAGCAAGATCCTCCAGGTTTGTCCACCTCACCTGCACGCCCTGAACCCGCAGCTGGGGCTCTGTCCCTTCGCGCTGCTGGGGGACTGCGCTCAGCCGGAGCTCTGTCCCTGGCAGCACGCGGCGGAGTGGCGGCTGGCGGAGGAGGCGGAGGTGCGGGCGGCCGCCAGCCTCCTCCAGGCTGCCACGGAGCTGTAGCGGCGCTGTCTGCTGGACGCTGCTCTGGCCACCTATCGCCAACTGAAGGGTACCGCCTGCCTTGCATCAATCAGCCTGCCTGCCAGCCCCCCACCCCCGGGACAGCCAGGGCTGGGAATGGGAAAGCAAAACCTGTGCGGTCTATTTGAGCATCAGTGGAGAGCCCGGAAGCGCTCTGGGAGGAGCTGGGCGCGGAGCTGAGGAGCAGCGGGCAGTTGGCTGACAACCCTGAGATCTTGGCCGACAATTGGGCTGCCGCTCTGCAAGGCTGCAACCCCAAGGCTGACAGCACGCAGCCGCTTTTCGGTTTGAGACTATCCAGAGGCTGCCAGCAAGGTTGTCAAGTGGCCCATGACTGCAGTGCCGCAGTATCGACGTCTGGGCGAGAGCGAGGATCGCTATTTTTCTGCAAAGCGTAAGTTGGTGTGAGTGCGGGAAGTGGAGAGAGAGTGGCCCCTCCTGTTTCTTTTCGCAACTTCTGTCTGTCCGCCGCACAAAGCTGTGATAGTTTGCCCTGGCCTGGAAGCATCGCCGCCTTCTGCAAGCTTCTCCAGTCCGGCCACACCTCTGCCTTTTACCTCCACACACTTGCCTTGTTTTTTCCCTTCTTTACACCCTTTGCAAAGTTCGCCTTTTCCTCGCTCAATAAACTATTCCTGGACTCTTATAAAGGCTCAACAGAGCCTTTCTGGCAAGATATGGGCATGGCAAAATGCAGAAACAGCCTCTTTCAAAGTCAAATTGATAACGCAAGAGGGAAAGAAAATGTAGTAGCTCAGTGACAGGATGGAGTACAAGGATTTCCTGGCCACGCATGGTCCACAGCTGGAAGCCTCTGCGGTGCCAGGTCATCTCTGGCCCAGCCTTGCTCGCAAACTGGCTGCTGAAGTATCCTTGAGCTAAGCTGATACCCTAAGAAAGGCTATCAACTGGTCCTGCAGACTCTCGACGCCGGCGATTGGTGCATGCTGGCAGAGGAGGAGGACGGATCATTGGCCGCCTTTGCCACCCAGGCCCTGGAGCCCAGCGACCCTAACGCGTTCTGCAAACACCTCATTGCTTCCGCACTGTCCAAAAAAGGGATGCTAACAGCATCTTCCTGGTAGATCATGCCTGGACATTCCGAGCGGCTGAGGCCAGGGCTCAGCTCAGTGCCATGCCGAGTCTTCTTCAGGCAATCTTGACCTTCTATCATCTGAGGATGATCAAATAAATGTCTGCAGAGAATGGCCAACCTGCTGGCTTTGGAGGAAGAGGATGAAGCGGAGTTAGTGGAGCAGGTTCTGCGTCTGATCTGGCGCAAAGCCCAAACCTACAGCATTCAAGCGCCAGGATTGGTGACTGCTCAACAGCATTCCTGGGCAGGAGGAGAAGGCAGTGAGTGTTTGAGAGCACGGAGGAGCGGATGCCGGTGTGGTACGTGGTGGACGAGCTGGGCTGCGCTCTCGGCCATTCGGAGGAGGCCAACTGCCGCCTCCTCCCTTTCTACTATGCACCTGCTGGCCTCTCCTATTCCCTGCTCTTCCCCATCCTCCCCATTCCTGAGCAAGGTCCACCTTCCACCAGTCATAGCCTTGTGACCAGCTATCATTTTACTGGTAAAATTATTATGTAATCCAAAAACAAATGTGCTCTATTTTATTTAGAATTCATAAAAAATATTTATGCTTTAAGATAAATTGCTGACAAAAGGCTGTCGGCAGTTAGAATTGCTGACGATGCGAAAATGCATTGGTCTCTATGCCTGAAGCATTCGCAGAGTGGAAACAAATTTCCCAGGCCGGCTGACGCGAGATTTCGTGGAGCCATCACTGCGCAGACGCCCTGAATGGCGCCAGTTTTACATGCTGCCCTGGAAGGAGGCCGACTTCAGCACTCTCTCCTCTGACAACTTGCCAGCTGAAGATCGCCTTTTCACCGTTCTCTTCTTACCAGCCCCATCATTTCCCAACTCTATGCCCTTCCTGTTCCCACCCAGTCCGAGAGGGAGCTGGAGTCTCTGCCTCTGGAGGAGAAAAATGAAGCGGAGACAGATACCAAGATCCTTCTGCCAGAAACTTTTCCACTAAAGGTCTCGTCAAAATCCACTTCTTTCAACAAACCTGGTAGAGAGAGGAGGCGATGTTGAAGATTTGGTCAGAGAGCAAGCAAATATCGCGACACCTGAGCCCGGCCTTGTTCCAGCCCGTGGAGAGCATGGAGGAGGCGGATGTGCTCTGGTGGTCCAGCCATTTCAAGGACTTCAAGTAAACTCCTTCCTACTAGAAGCTGGAAGGAAAAGTGATCGTTTTGAGGGGCCTGCGGGAAGAGTGGCCTGGAAAAATGGTGAACCAAGTGCCGTGTGAGTCTGTGCTTACTGTCAAGGATCTTCTGGCTGCCACTCTTCAGACCGCCTATCCCCCCAATGGTCGTCTTCCTACTCCCTCCTAGTACCATCCGGCACAAAGTATTGATCACAGGCCCTCGTTGGCTTCCGCGCACCTTCAACCTTGTCAGAGAATTGCCGCAGTTCGTGGCCGAATTCCAAAAGCGCAAAAGCAGGTCATCTCCGACAGCAATCCCATTTCTCAATGAATTATGCAGGAAAATCGCCTTGGTTAAGTTAAACAAGCCTTGGTTCTAAAAATCTATGCCGATCATAATCCAAGTTTTTAAAATTTGAATCGTAATCTTAATTTTTCAATTTCATAAAACCATTGCCTAGTGAATGAAGTCAGAGGCAGACTGAGGAGGTCATTTTTGAGTGGCGAGGAGAACAGCTGGATCGTGAAGCCGTGGAACCTGGCCAGGGCTCTGGACACAGCCGTGAGCGACGACCTCACCCACATCATCCGACTCATCGACTCCGGCCCCAAGGTAGCCTGCAAGTACCTGGAACGCCCACTCCTCTTCCGCCGCCCCGACACCGGCGCCCGCGTCAAGTTCGACCTTCGCTACATCGTCCTCCTCCGCAGCCTCCAGCCCCTTCAGCTCTTCCTCTTCACGCCCTTCTGGCTTCGATTTGCCATCAAGTCCAGCCACTACTTTTGCTCATCAGATTTTGGAATGCTTTTTTCGGCTGCAGAGAGTTCGAGCTGAGAGAATTTGACGACTATGAACGCCACTTCACCGTCTTCAACTATGCAGACTCCAGCAAGATACTCCAGGTTATCACCTCACAGGCGATAGAGGTAAAGAAGTATAGCTGGGTCTCAGATGCGCTGTGAGGATTTCATTCGACAGCTGGAGGAGCAGTATCCGAGCCTTGAGTGGACCTTGATCCAGCAAAAGGTATCTGCTTCCTTGCTCTTTCTTCCAGACTTCTTTCTCCAAGATTGGCCCAAAATTCCAGATCAACATGATGCTGCTGGAGTTGTTCTGCGCGGGCTCCGCGAAACAGCCACCGCGTGGCCTAGCGGCCAATCCCCAGTGCAGGGCTATGTACGGCGTGGACCTCATGCTGGCTTGGACTAGTTGCCTTGCGTGACGTTGAAAGGGGGAGGGCAGAGAGGAGGGTCGGATTGAAGAGGGGGAGGATGGGGTGGAGGAGGTGTTGGAGCCACGATTGCTAGAGGTCAACTTCATGCCGGACTGTGAGCGAGCCTGCGTCTACTATCCCGACTTTGCCGATGCCTGCTTCACTACGCTTTTCGGCCCGCCAAAGACCAGCCCTCACCCCAAGATTGCGCTCATCTCTTGATTTCAAGATGGTGGAAGAATCTTGAGAGGCAGAACAGTTGAACACTTGTTGCCAGTTGCAAAGTTGGTAAGAAACGCAGCAGGATTTATTATTTTATTGACACTTTCTTGGAAGAGAAATGAATGGGGCAGTTCAGACAAGCGGACAAGTTCAGATGCTAAAAATGCCACATTTCAATGTATTAGGCAATCTATCTAAGACTCTTCGAACTCATTCAGATGCTGCGAAAACCCTAGAACTTCAAGATGTCTCTGCTTTTATGGGATTTCGGTTAGGTATTAGCACTTTGACTGTCATTGGATGGAGCTTTTTGGCGACTGTTTGTTCGAATTCGCAAAACATTAATTTGCTTTCTACCTAACAGAACTACCAAACAAAAACCCGATTGGCATGGAATTTGTTGGCTAAAGAGTATGCGATGGAGAGAAATACGTGCCAGAAGGCAAAACAAATTTCTAAATGGATCGAGACACGATTATACTGGCATTCATGCAATAGCTCAAGCCCAGAAGGCACAAAGTTTAACATTCTGTTACATAAAAACTGAGATTGGCTCGTGCAACTGTGCTTGAATCATATTCCTCATTTTCCGACCATGCAAATGCACCTCCTACAGAGAGCGCCAAAACTGCGCACACTGGCCTGCTCAACCAGGGTGAGGCCAGTGGAGGACAGACTGAACACAAACAGTCACCTGCCTCTGCTGGACACACTGGGCGAGATTTGCAAAGAATAGAAAATGAGTAAGGGAGCTCTGGAAGCGGAGGCCATCTACGACGGTCTGGCCGGATGGCTCGCTTCACTCCCACTGGATCTGGAAAACCTGGACAAGGAAAGCCTGGCCACCGGACGCCCCTTCTTCCTAGCCCTTCAATACATGTTCTATTTGCTTCTCCCAGCTCTCAGTTTCTGGAACCAGACTCAGGGGGTAATGTTGAGAAATCGATCCAGTATTTTTGGGGTATCTGAAGAAGTTGTTTTTTTTAACTCAATGTAAATCTGAATCTAGAATAAACACAATACGGGTTTCAGTATTCCTTCTATAAGTATATGAAGGATGGGGTCTATCAGCTCACTAGAGCAATTTTAAGAGTTGTTTTGTTGCTTCAGCTCAAGGTGAATCTGGATTTAGAATTAAGCCAACAATACTTTCAGTATTCCTCCCAAGTTTTTGAGGGATGCGGAGGCGTTAGACGCAGACCTGGAGGAGCGCCTGGTTTGGGAGGGCGTGGAGGCGGGGGACAAATGGCGCCAGCGAGCCTCCAACCTGCGGAAGCTGCACAAAGCCATCCTGGACTACCTGGAGGCGAGGATGGGCCGCTCCCTGGACCACCTGCCCCCCATCGACCTCAACGCCATCGCTACGGACGCCCCCAAGGCCGAGCTGGCCAAGCTCCTCCAGCTCCTCGTCAACGCCGCCCTCAAATCCCCCCGCCAAGCGCGTGCCCCTTCTCTCCTTCGTCTAGGAGAAGCAGCCAAGCAGGAGTAGCCTGAAGAATGGGATAGGACAAGGGAGCCTGTTGTTGCCTTCTCCTATCCCACCCTCCAGTACGAGTGCTTGTCTACTTCTCCCAAACAACCCCTTTCGCATTCACGCCTCCATTGAAACTTCTTTCCTGCCTTCAATGACCTCGTAAGCGCAGGCATTGAGAGGAGGGAGTATTTGCAGAGCTGGTAGCGGCGGTGATGGAGCAGGAGACGTGGGTCCAGTCCGCGGTGATGGAGGCTGTGAAGGCGGTGGACGGAGGGGCTGGCGGAGGAACGCCTAGAGGGAGCAGCAGCAGTCGAGGAGGGGCAGGGGATGGAGCTTTGGTGACCTCTCCGGTGACCAGCCCTCGGGACCGTAAAATGGAGCTGGAGGGAGAGCTGGAGCAGAAGAGTCTGGCCCTCGCCGAGGCTCAGAACCGCATCCAGGAGCTGGACCAGCAGGTTTGACTCCAGCAAATTGCTCTCAGTTTCAGTTTTCCAGTTTTAGTTTGTGAAAATCTGAGTGAACAGTACTTAGTATTTCGGCTTATTTTGAGACAACTTTCCAGTGCTTGACAGTCTCAGGCTGCAATGCAGAGAAGGAGGAAGGAATTTCCACACATTTGGCCGTCACCGATTTGAGAAATGGGAAGGTGAGCAAATGTGGCTGGCTTTCAGCTGTGGCTGGCCACAGAAGAGCGTCGAGGTGCCTCTGTGGAGCGAGCGACGCGAGAGGCCGTCAGCCTGGAAGAGGCGGAGAAAAAGGCCGCCGCCCTCCAGTCCACCAACGAGCACCTCCAGAAACAGCTGCTCCAGCTAGAGTCCGGTTTCCGCCCAATCTCCTCCTGCCTCGTCCTCTCTAGACTGCAACTGGCCCTTTCTGCAGCTCAGGCAGAGTCCGGCTACATGCTGAGCGCCGCCAATCGGGAGTGCGAGGAGCTGAAAGCCCGCCTGTCCGAGCTCTCCGAGATGGAGTCGGAGAATCGTCGCCTGAAGGATGAGCTGGAGGAGCACCGTCTCAAAGATCCCAAGCTCAAGGCCCTCGAGTCTTCCGTCCATTCGCTGCGTCGTCAGATCGGTTCACACACTCTCCTTCAGTCTCTTCCAGGAGAGTTGCCCACGCTCGATGCTCTGCCTTCCCCTGAGTGCATCCATCGTGGCCAACAGGGAAGGAGGTCTTCATTTACTTTTATACACCAGCCAAATAACAAATGAAGACTTCCTTCCCTTCCCAGTAGGCCAGAGAGCATAGAGAACAAAGAGAACACTGAGCATAGAGAATACACTAAGCATGGCAAAGAGGCTATTGCAGAGGAGAGCCGTGACCTGAAGACGCAGGTGAAGATCCTGGAGGAGAAGAACGCGACCTACATGAGCTCCGTGATCGAGCTGGAGGAGGAGCAGCGGAAGAACTCCACCCTCAAGATCCAGCTGGAGCCCGCTCGCAAGGCCGCCGCCGAGCAGGAGGCCCGCCTCCTCGCCGAGGCCAAGCGCGCCGACAAGGCCGCCTTCGACGCCGCCAAGGCCCAGGAGCGGCTGGCAGCTGCTGTCGCGGACAAGGAGCGCCTCGGCGGGGAGCTGGCGGAGCTCAGGGAGGCCAGTCTGCTGGCCACGTCGGACCAGAGCCTGGCTGCCTCCTTGCACGAGTCCATCTCGGCCGAGGTTACTATGGCCTAGCTACAATTGGCTAAGCCTCCCGTTCTCCAGTCTTTGGGCCAGCTGGAGGGGAGTGGGGGCTTGTTTGACCAAGGGGCTGGCTAGTATTGACAATTCTTTCTGAATTTTATCAGCCAAATTCACTGGCACAACCCTAATACTAGTCTTAAATTTGCTTTTTTGTGCTATCCTTTCCCAACTAGAAATAAAATACCAAAAACATGTGATTCAATAACTACAGCTTATCGTCCCAGAGGACAAATGGGAGAATAATGTCTTGCTCCAGGAATGAACTGAGTAGGAGCAGGTGTACAGGTCTCCTCGACGACAAGCGTGAACAGCAGCAGTGTGGCAGTGGGCGCCGGGGAGGTGGAGCGCATCGCTCGACTGGAGGCGGAGAACGCCCGTCTCCGTGAGGCCATCCCACCCGAGCAGCATGAAGCGCTTAGGTTCAGCCATGCTCTCTCTGCCTGGCTGAGATGCGAGGTGCTTGGGGGGTCTGAAGGGAGGAGCTGGAGGCTGCGCAGGTGCGTAAGACGGAGCTGGAGACGGAGAGCCGCCTCTCCCACCATCGCATCCTAGAGCTGGAGGCCAAGGTCGAGGAGCTCATGGAGCTCAAAGGTACTGCCTTGGCCTACTTTTTCCAGCCATAAGGATTCAAGTTGCATGAATGGACCTTGTTTTGCCTTCAAGAGGAAAGAATGGCTGAATGGAGAAGTGGGAAAGAGCTGGTGGAAAAACCAATTTCTACCGTCCCTTTCTCAAAGTTTCAGTCGCATGCTCCTCTATCCCGTCGCCCATTTCCAGACCGCGGCCGTAGCAGCGAGGCCAGCCGCCTTGAGTCCCTGCACAAAGAGTCCGAGCAGAAAGGCCTGGAACTGAACCGCCTGCGCGCCAAGGCCGCCGAACAGGAGTCGGAAGCCGCCTCCCTCCGCTCTGAAAGGGACGCCGCCAGACGACAGCTGGGGGAGACGGAGGCAAAGCTGGCGGCGAGGGAGGACCAGTTCCGACTGAATATGGAGAAGGCGCGGACGGTGATCAGCGGGCTGGAGAAGGGACGGCTGAGCAGGACATCGTCCTCCATGTCCGGGGCCCCCGCCGACTCCTTGCTGGAGCTGCGGAAGGAGCTGGAGCGACGGGAGAGGGACTGCGAACGCCTGGAGGAGGAGCTGGAGCGCATGCGGGTGAGTGATTTTTATTCGATTATAAAATACATCTCAAACGCCTGTTCAAATATTGCTGAAATTCGCATTTCAAAAGATACCTAAAATTTTTCGACAACTGGCCCAAAATTTGCAATCAAAATCTACTTCAAAGTGTACCTCAAGTAAGCAAGCTTCAACTTTATCGCCAAAATTTACTTCACTTCCAAAAATTGTCCAGAAAATTCCCAAAAAAATATTTAAGACTACCTAAAAATCTCTAAAATTGACCTCCCAAACTCAGCCCCAAAATACGCGCAAAGACTTCTCCTGGACTCTGTTCAGGTGATGGCGGAGCAGGAGCAGCGTCTGATCACGACGGCCTGGTACGACCAGGCCATGGAGCTGGAACGGGCTGCGGCCGCCGAACGTCTGGCAGCCGCCCATCCCTCCTCTGCGCCTCACCTCCCCTTCCTCCCCGCCCAACGCGCCCTCTCCACCACCAAGAAGTCCCCCGCCCTCGCCGCCTTCAGGTGATCTCAGCCAAACCGGCCCGTCCAAGCCAATTTTCTCATTTCTCTTCCCAGAATCCTTGAAACGCCTTACATCTCAGAATGAGCATCTTTCATTTGGCATTGTGATCACGGATAAAAGGTGAGAGCAATGTTTTTGGCTTGAGCTAGAAAAAATGGGAAGAAAGATTGAGGCGATTGTGAGTGTGTGCGTGGATTGGAAGGCGGTTGATGGGTCTGGTGTGCCTGCTGTGGAGTCTGGGCTGGCTCACGCTGGCCTTTGGCGGCCTGTCCAATGCCGGCCAACTCCCCATGGCCCTTCGCAACCAGCTCAGTCTCTCTCATCCTGTCCTTCCAGCCGTCTGACATCTTCATCCTTCCTTCTGTCCCTATTTCTTCCTGTCTCTATGCCAAACTTCGCTCAGGCCAAGTTTTTGTTTGTTCGCACGAGAGCATATCTGTTGTTGTTTTTGACGCTGTTGCTGGGTGTGTGTGCGTTGAGGGTGTTTATTGTGGCGATAGATTGTACTGGACAGAGCAGAGTGTGGCTAGCGGCAAGCTGAAGGAATGCACAAAGAGCAAAACAAGCAGACAGCCTTAAAACTCGTCCATATCCTCCTCAAGGTCCAGCTCGGGGAAGTCGCCTTGCTCCACATCCATCGATTTCACCAGGCCGCCGTATTTGGGCGGGCACTCAAAATACCGCTTCCCATCCACTGAGCCATCATTCTTGCCTGAATTCGAAAGCCTGTGAATAGAGTGAAATTCGATATGTGTAAAAGTCCACATACCCACAGGCTCGTCATAACGGACGCCGACCCAAATGCCCGGCTTGAAGTGCACCGGCCCCACAAACTCAATCCGCCCTCGCTTTGCCATCCCTCCGCCGCCCACACGCACTTCGCATCGGCTGCCCACCGTTAGCTCTGGCAACACAGCTCATCTTTCTCCAGCCTCCTAACGGCCATTCTAACATTACTCATCCCAGGGGACAGGACAGGGGACTGAAATGTTGCAGGTTCCCTGTCCTGTCCCCTGGGATGAGTAATATTAGAATATAGGCCTTGACGCCAAACCTTTGGCAGCCTCTTGGCTCAGAGCAGCGATTTCCGCGTCCTTCTGCTTTCGCTCTGGATCGAATCGGCCCAGCTTCTCCCGCTGCTTCCAGGCCCGCACAGAGTCCCCCCTGGCCGCATAGGCCTCCTCGCTCATCTCCACCTACACTTTCACTCTCCTCCTTCTCCTGCCCTCCTCTCAGAGCCTTCCTCAGAGGAGGACAGGAGAAGGAAGAAAGGCTACTTCTCACTCCTGCCCTCCTCTCAGAGCCCTATCAGGGAATCGCAGGAGAAAGAAGAAATGCTACTTCTCACTCCTGGCCTCCTCTTAGAGCCTTCTCAGAGGAGGGCAGGAGAAAGAAGAAAGATCCCATCCTCATTTTCTGCCTCACCTTGGCGATGGTCTCATCGGCGGCGCTGGGGGCAGAGATGAGGCTGGAGAGGCCGCTGGGGTCCCGGACGTGAAGCACAAGGCCAGGTCGAGCCCCGGCCTTGCTGAGGCTGGCGTTGTCGTCCTCCAAACTGGCCAGGAAGGCGTTGGTCTCCGGGTCCTTCAGCTCCAGCGTCATGCTCCCCGAGTTGATCCCCGTCAACAGCTCCAGCTTACCCTTCAGCTCCCCCACCTGTGGCTGCCTTCTGGCTCTGGCTCCCTTGAGTTTTGAGGAGCGGCAGAGAACCTTGAGGTCGGCCGGGAATCGCCGCTCCGAATAGAGGCTGCTGATGTTGCTGGTGATGCGAAGCTCTATCATCTCTGTCATGGCTGCCTTCAGAGGCTGGCCGCTTCCAAAGCAATGCCACCGACGCATGCATAGCAAAGTGTGCAGAGGCGTCTTACCGTAATCCTATTGGTCGTTGCGGGAGAGGAGGGCAGGCAGGGTCGGCCATGATGAGAGAGGGGGGAGGCGGTGCGTAGAGGCCGTACCCCAGCCGCCGCTTAGGCCTCAACCCCCGTCCCCCGCCTCTTGCCGAGCGCAATTAGGCGGACCTCCGAATCTTCTTCTCCCATCCTCCTCCCTCCTAGGAATCTCTATCGCTGCTTCTGTAAGGCCAGATGATACAGAAGCAGGGATGGAGTCGGAGTCACCGCCGGCAGCCCTGCTGGAAGGCGAGGAGGTGGAGGAGGAGCAGCAGATTCCCCAGCCACCTCCAGAAGAGGAACAGGAGCCTGACAAGACTCAGCCCCAACCAGAGCCCGAGCCAGAACCCATGGACGTCGCCGAAGTTCAGCAGGAGGCCAGTTCCGAGCTCCCAGCCTCGGAGCCCGCCACCCTCGCCGAGGACACTGAAAGCCCTGCCACTGATGAGCCAGCAGCTCCCGTCGAAGCCCCACCACCGGAGCCTGTGAGTGAGGACAGCCAGGAGACTTCGCCTAAAGAGGAGGAGGCGAAGGCAGAGCAGCCGGAGGAGGAAGAGGTTCGGCCAGGCCTTGGCAGAGTAGATGAGGAGGGGCAATAGGTGGGGCACAGGGTCCGCCAGCTCTGGAGGCCGCAGCTTCGGAGCCTCGAAGTCCTGCTGCCCTGGTCCTCTCCGAAGAGACTGAGCCTGCGCCCGACCTTGGCTCTGCTCAAGCCCCCTCCATGTTCCCCTTTTCCTTCCACACCTATACCTTCTCATCCCCCTTCTCTGCAGGAGCAAAGGCCTCAGCCAGCTCATCATCATGGTCGGCAGCAAGAAGCTTCGTCTCAAGGTCTTCCCTTTTAAGGATAACTGGACCAGAGGGCAAAACAGATGCTTTCTGGCCTAGATTGTGGACGCCCCGAAACGGTGTCAAGCGGGCAGCCCAGCCTCCGAGGATGAGGACACAGCGGACTCCAACAGCTCCTCCACCCAGGCCCTCAACTACTACACGGAGAACCCCTTCGAGTGCACCTACTGCGGCAAGCACTACTCCACCCGCCTCAAGCTCCTACGCCACGAGACGGAGCACACGGGCCAGAAGCCCTTCTCCTGCTCCTACTGCGCCAAGGGCTTCACGCACAAGCAGAGCCTCATCATGCACGAGCGCATACACACTGGTACCCCTCTTCTCCTCTCCATTTTTCATCCATCCATCATCTGTACCATCTTGCAGGAGAGAAGCCGTTCCAGTGCCCCATCTGCACCAAGTGCTTCGCCCGCCAGACCAACTACAACATCCACATGAAGCTCCACGCCTCCGGCCGTCGCTACTTCTGCTCCTTCTGCGGGAAATGGTCCTTCTTCCTCTCCTTCCTTATCTTGCAGGAGAGAAGCCGTTCCAGTGCCCCATCTGCACCAAGTGCTTCGCCCGCCAGACCAACTACAACATCCACATGAAGCTCCACGCCTCCGGCCGTCGCTACTTCTGCTCCTTCTGCGGGAAATGGTCCTTCTTCCTCTCCTTCCTTATCTTGCAGGAGAGAAGCCGTTCCAGTGCCCCATCTGCACCAAGTGCTTCGCCCGCCAGACGAACTACAACATCCACATGAAGCTCCACGCCTCCGGCCGTCGCTACTTCTGCTCCTTCTGCGGGAAATGGTCCTTCTTCCTCTCCTTCCTTATCTTGCAGGAGAGAAGCCGTTCCAGTGCCCCATCTGCACCAAGTGCTTCGCCCGCCAGACCAACTACAACATCCACATGAAGCTCCACGCCTCCGGCCGTCGCTACTTCTGCTCCTTCTGCGGGAAATGGTCCTTCTTCCTCTCCTTCCTTATCTTGCAGGAGAGAAGCCGTTCCAGTGCCCCATCTGCACCAAGTGCTTCGCCCGCCAGACCAACTACAACATCCACATGAAGCTCCACGCCTCCGGCCGTCGCTACTTCTGCTCCTTCTGCGGGAAATGGTCCTTCTTCCTCTCCTTCCTTATCTTGCAGGAGAGAAGCCGTTCCAGTGCCCCATCTGCACCAAGTGCTTCGCCCGCCAGACCAACTACAACATCCACATGAAGCTCCACGCCTCCGGCCGTCGCTACTTCTGCTCCTTCTGCGGGAAATGGTCCTTCTTCCTCTCCTTCCCTACCTCCCCCTGACTCCTGCTCCTCTGAGCTCCTCAGACCAGCCTCCTTCTGGATGGACAGGTATCGAACGGAGCACGAGATGCTGGAGCACCAGCAAGGCTGTCTGGCGCTGCTGCAGGGGGAGCCGCTGGGCAGCGCAGAGCGTCCGCTGCGCTACCAGTGCTCCTACTGCGACAAAATGTTCCACCACCGTCGCGACAAGAACATCCACGAGCGCACCCACACCGGCGAGCGCCCCTACACCTGCGGCTACTGCGGAAAGGTCCCTCTTGCCCTCTTCTGCGCAACATCCCCTCCCCCTCCCTCATCCCACTATACTGCCACACACAGGGCTTCACCCAGTCCCAGGCCCTCACCATCCACATCCGGACGCACACCGGGGAGCGCCCCTACACCTGCACCATCTGCCAGAAGGACTTCCGCGACAGGTTCTTCTGCTTCCAGCTGTAGGTCCCACTAAAAAGCCAATAATTGGAAGCTCGGCACTGCGCAAGCACGAGTTTGTGAAGCACACCAGCGGTGGGTCCTCGCCAGCAGCTCAGCAGGGCATTCTTCTGGCACCCGAGGCCTCCGCCAACCCCGCCTTCATTGCTCTGCCACTGCACAACAGCAGCCAACCCTCAAATCAGCAGTGATGCTCTGCTAACCTTGCCTTTCCTCCGTAGTCTCCCATTTACACTTTCTCATCCGCCAATTAGCCTGCTCCTAGTTGCTGATGCAGTTTTATGCGTTTTTGTCTCGTTTGTACAATGTAACTATTTTGGAAGTCTATGATGGAAGAAAGACAGCTTAGAACGGAGTGAAATAAGGATTAAATTTCGAAAAATATTAGAAATTGTTTGCAAGATTGTTGAGGACGAAAATCTCATCAAAGAGACACTTGGGAAATGCATCGTTAGCAAACATACTCTCAAACAGTTGAGAAACACAAGCATACTTCCTTATGCTCAACATGTGTTAAACAAGACAAAGCACTAAGAAAACATTTCGGTGTTGAACACGAAGTATAAATTTTGCCACAGTTCTCCTCCTTCTTAATCATCTTCACATGTAATCATCAAATTCCGACGGACATGTGACCTTTATCCCATTCAACATGTGCCTATTTGCCTTTAGAACTGCCCCAGCCTTTTTTTCTCCGGAAGCCAAAGCTTGAGCGCCTTTTCTAGAGTAGTCGTGCAAGCCCAATGCCCATTCATTGCAAACCTCGTTCCCGTCTAGCTCAAGGACAGCCCTCCTGCCCCCGAGTGCCTGTCCAATTCTCTCCCCGGCAGCCCTGAAGGACTTAGTCTTCCCCCAGGCCTGAGCAGAGTGCACGACCTCTGCCGTAAGCAAGGCGGCCCTCCTTTCAGGGCCCCAGCCTTCTTAGGCAGGCCCTAGACAAGGCCTCTCTCAGCGCACCCCTGCCAAGGGCCGGTAATCGAATCTACGCAGCCCCCCTCCCTACCGCACCTCCCACCTCCCTCCTATCACCAGGCCATGGAGCCACTGCAATCTCTCCCCCCTGCCCTTTTCCTTTTTCTCCCTCTCTCTACGCCTTTCTAGTCATCCAGGGCCTCACTTGACTTCAAGCGACAAGGAAATGGCCCCCATTTGCACCCTAATATATGCCCCCTCCATCCCCCGCCTCCATCCTCGCCTCATCTCCTCTCCCCGCTCATTCGAGAAGCTTTCTTTCACCCAGCGCTGCGGGCAAAATTGAACTGCCCCTTCATTGACGGGGGGCTTCTGGATTGCTTTTTGAGTCGGCAGCAATTGGGCAGGGAATGGCGTAGGCCATTGTGTGCGGGGCCTGGGAAGCATGATGAATGTCCGGAGGCGTTGGCTTTATGGGCCCTGTTTCCGAAGGCCGCTCTATATGTCTGCCCCCATTTCTTCCGTCTTCTCTTGCCACCAACGCTGGTTGGTACTAGAGGCGGTAAGATGATATGCGCAAGCCTCAGCACCTGGCCCATTCCCACTCATTATTGCCCTTCCTACTGCTCCCGCAAACGTTCCCTTTCCCTCCTCCCTCCTTCCATTCCTTGGTCGCTAGCCTGGTGAGCTATGGAGAATAAAAGTTTGATCAGTGGCAGGCGATAGTTGGAAAGATGTCATTGGATGAGCTGGAGGAGGGTCTGGTAGGGCCCAGTGTGGTCTGCCTCAGCCTCTACCCGGAAGGCATCGCCGTGCTGGGAGCAGAGCCGGAGTTCATCGACCTCCTCAAGTCCACCATTCAGGGCAACTTCCCGACCGGACTTCAGGCAGCCCAGATTCTGAAGTGAAAAAAGCATAAAATCAAGAACAAGTCATAAACAGGGATGCAGCGAGCTGGAGGGTGGCGGCACGATGCTGAGGCTGAAGACGGGGATGCCGCCCAGAGGTGCCACGACTCGCGGTCCTACTGAGGCCAACTCCCTCTTCCTCCACTCCAACGCCGGCAAACTGCTCATCTGTCAGGTTACACTTTTCCTTTATGATCTGGGGGGCAATCTGGATGATTAGCTGGCTCTTCAGTTTTTCTCTTTCAAAGTTGACTGCAAAATGATATTCCTGACCATACACAAGGCAATTTTTTGCACCGCCACTGTTTCAGGCTGCATTCTTCGAACATTTTCGGATTGATAGCATTTTAACTGCTATACAGTCATGGTGTTGCTTCCATTCAGTGAAAAGTAAACGCAAAAAAAATTCCGTTTTTCCATTTATGTTTGCTTTCCATTTTTTCCAATTTTTTTCCATCGGTTTTAATGCGTTAGATTTACCGTTCGTTTACCATGGGTTTATGGAGCTTTTTGGATTGCATCTTTTGCGTTTCCATGTTCCGTTTACTGATACCCGTTTACCTGCCAAAATTTTGGTATGGGAAATTTTGGTACGTTTACGGGAAGTATCTTGGACGTAGCGGTCCATGAACGTTGGGCCAGGGGCAGGGGTCTTGCGCTTCTGTGCAGTGGCTTTGCTGGACTCTAAAAGTTGAGGTATCATTAAACTTGGTTATGATGGATGAGGAATGAGTAAAATTAGCCTTTGTAGGCTGCTTCGAGTGCCTTCCATTCATCCGGCCAGTCCTGAGCATGGTGGTTTTTGAAGTGGGAGATGAGGTTGTAGTGCATGTATCTCGTGCGTGCAGACCTTGTCCTCCTTCTTCAGAGGTGTCGCACACCTCACTTTGCCCCCGCTCTTTGTCCCTATCCACCCATTTGGAAGGGCTCGCCAGGCAGCATTTGACTTATCAACCCCCATTTCCGCCTTAGACAGAGAAACACATGGGAGGCAATGATGAAAAGGGATGCGGAAGTGTGCAGGAAATGTGCCAACCTCATTCAGGCTCAGAGGCAGGGGGACACAATACTGCGCAGTTGGCACTGGCGCTGGCTCTGGCCACACTTCCTTGATGACTTCTTTCAGCGGAAGTTTGAGTTTGATATGTTCATTTCCAATTTCAAGAACCAGACCAACCAAAATAGCTCGGGGGAGAGAGGAAGACATGTTGTGGGAGTGCCAGACAGAACTGGGAAGAAAAGCTGAGATCACATAACATCACAATAGGAGGAACGCCTGGGAATGACCTTCATAGAAACTGCACACCCACCAGCAGGCCTAGGCCGCTATAAATGGTTATCGGTAAATGGAAAATTTCCATTTTCAATATGTTTCCGTACCGTTTTTTGGCACGTTGTACTTTGAAATCGATCCGTGTATTTACATTCAAAGTGAATTACGTTCAAAGTCAGGAAAATTTTTACGTTTTTTTTTGCATTTACCGTTCAACCCGTTTACGTTTACTTTTCACTGCTTCCATTCAATAAATGTGCTAAAAAAATGATTGATGCGAGGTGTATAGATACAGGCATACTTGTCTGGGGGTCAAATGGTAGGGACCCACGTACGTCCAAAGGGGGGGGGGGGGTCGGGGGGGGGGGGGCGCCCTCCTTGGCTTTTCCTACGTGGTAGGTCCGGGAGGGAGGTGCGGGGGGCGCTTTTGGGGGGGGGATGGGGAGGGCGGGGGTCCGCAGGGGTAGGGACGTATGTCCGTCAAGGTAAAATGACAAAATTTTAAGGAATGCTAGTAAAAAATGCTGACAAAAAGGATAGTACTATATACGTTAGAAGGTAAGGAGACAGAAAATACATTTTTAGGGGGGAAATTGCGAAAAATTGGCAATTTTTGGCAGAAAATTTTTATGTTTTAGGGCCCCCAAGATCAATTTTTTGCCTTGGTAGACGTGGTACGTCCGGCGCCTCCCCCCCGCCCCCCGCCCCCCTTCGACGAATCCGCGTCACATGACACCAAAACGCACTTCGTTGTCATACGACGTTGAAAACGTCGTGTGACAACCATTTTTCGTTGTCATATGCATAGGGTAAATGGACTTCATGACAACAAAAAGCGTCCTTTGAGAACAGAAAATTACCACACGACAACATTTTGTGTCAAGTGGTGAAAACGACATATGACAACCAGAAAAACCTGTTGTCATTGGAAAGTCGCATGACAACCATTTTTCTGTTGTCATGGCTTTGAGTTGTCATGTGGTAATTTTGCTGTTGTCATACGTCGTGGGCATTTTGCAAGACCACATGACAACAAGATTGCTTTTTTATCTCTTTTTTTCTATCTTTTTTTCTCTTTTTCTATCTCGTTTTTTCTATCTCTTTTATTATCTCTTTTTTTATCTCGTTTTTTCTATCTCGTTTTTTCTATCTCTTTTTTTAATTTTTTTTCTATCTCGTTTTTTCTATCTTGTTTTTTTAATCTCTTTTTTTCTATCTCTTTTTTCTATTTCATTTTTCTATCCCTTTTATTCGTCTCTTTTATTAATCTTTATCTCTTTCTCTTTCTCTTCTCTTTTTTCTCTTTCTTTATCTCTTTCTCTTCTCTTTTTTCTCTTTCTTTATCTTTTTTCTCTTTCTTTATCTCTTTATCTCTTTATCTCTTTTTTTATCTCGTTTTTTCTATCTCGTTTTTTTAATCTCTTTTTTCTATCTATTTTTTTCTGTCTCTTTTTTCCTACCTCGTTTTTCTAGCTCTTTTTTTAATTTTTTTTCTATCTCGTTTTCAATTTCAATCCTGAACCTAACCTCAGCCTAACCGAAACAGGCCAAGAACAAGTAAATGAAAAATGGACGAACATTACACAAAGCCCACATGACAACACCGTGACAACAGGTTGTCGTGTGGTAATTTTCCTGCTGTCATACGCCGCCTGCAATAACGTCACATGACAGCAAGCGGCATTCCCATTTTTGCTGTCATACGTCGTTTTTGCGACGTGTGACAACCAAATTCGGAGGGCATTATGACAACATGTCAGGTGGTAAAAACGACACATGACAACATTTTGGCCTGTTGTCGTATGGTAATTTTAATGACAACGATTGGGCACCCCCCCCCCCTGCCCAATCGTTGTCATGTGACGTCGCAAATGTTGTCATGTGACGTAGAGCCCCCTTCGACATGTATGGATACAAATTATAAAATTTCTATATTCACTATTCTAATATTCAATGCCAAAAAGAAGGGAAGTGATTATTAAAGAAAACTGCAGCTGCTGAGTGTACTGGAGGCAGAGGGCTGGACGGTGGCGAGCACGGCAAGCCTGGACAGCATCTGCGTCTACAACCTACCGGAAGAGATCTACCCGGTCACCTCCTGGTTCCTCAAACGGCCGCAGCCCCTCCTGCTGGAGGAAAACGAGGAAGAGGATGATCGTTCTCAATAAATACTCTTTTCCCTTGCTGAAAGAAGGCCAAGAAAATGTTGAAAGTAGTCTAGCAATTGAATGTCACTGTGCCTAGCTTTTGCAAGTGACTGATTATTCTGCCATCATTGTCTGTGTGCTTCTTTTTGGTCCGTTTTTGCCACTATATCAGTTGAGAAGCAAACGACTTCCATGGAAAGGCAAAAAGCGCATTGTCTAGGCCTACAGAAATCTTCTCAAGCGCATGCAGACAGCTTTTTGCTCCGCTTCCCTTCTTCCCCAGGTTCACACGCCCACGTGTGTGGTTCACCCTGTCATCCAGTAGTTTAAGCATGGCCAACACCTTCGACGGTTTCAAGTGCATGTTATAGCATAGGCAATGTTAAAGCATAGGAAAAAGGACATTTCTGTTTGAGCAGATTGAGACTAATTGTGGTGAAACAAATGATGCAGCGGGGTGGAGGGGGTCCCATCGGAACATTTCATGCCAAAAAAATCAAATTTTGAGAACAAATTTTTTTGGCCGATTTTTGCCTATGTTATAGCATAGGGCAAAAATCGGATTGGCAATTTTCAATCAAAAAATTTTCCGACTCTGCCATCGCCATTTTCAACTTAATATATACCAAAATGACGGCAAGAATGTGAAAAAAAAGATAGGCTAGGTCTTAGCCTTGAATTGTTTGATTATTTTGAGAAATCAGTTTTTTATTGCCAAAATTTGCAAATAGCGAAAACTGGTTTTTTGAAAAATCAATTAAAAAAATTTTTTATTTGGCACAAATCATTGTCACCATGAAATTTGTTATAGTTTTGCGGTTCGATTGATATATAATAATCTGGTGTTGGTCAAAAAATTTTTCATGAAATTGGCCAAAAATCGATTCTTTGCTCATCCAGAGGTCAAAAAAGTAGGTGTTAGAAAAATGGCCATTTCTCAGCAGTCAAGCCATATTTTGGACCAGGGTTTGTTGGGCTGAGATCACAACTAAATGGACTAAAACCATGGCCTAATCACGATTCCCAACTCGAACCTTCGATTTTTGGGAAGTGGAATACCAACTCTGGATCCTCTCACAAACCGCCTCTTAAATTTGCTTTTTCGTGCTATCCTTTCCTAACTAGAAATAAAATACCAGTAACATGTAATTCAAAAGCTACAAATTATCGTCCCAGAGGACAAATGGGAGCATAATGTCTTGCTCCAGGAATGAACTGAGTAGGAGCAGGTGCAGGTCTCCTCGACGACAAGCGTGAACAGCAGCAGTGTGGCAGTGGGCGCCGGGGAGGTGGAGCGCATCGCTCGCCTGGAGGCGGAGAACGCCCGCCTCAGGGAGGCCATCCCACCCGAACAGCATGAGGCGCTGAGGTTCTCTCACAGTCCATGCTCTCTCTCTCCGGCTGCTATGTGAGGTGGTTGAAGGGAGGAGCTGGAGGCGGCGCAGGTGCGTAAGACGGAGCTGGAGACAGAGAGCCGCCTCTCCCACCACCGCATCCTAGAGCTGGAGGCCGAGGTCGAGGAGCTCATGGAGCTCAAAGGTATTCCTACTTTTCCAAGCCATCCACAAAGACTGAAGCTGCATGAATGGAGCTAGTTTTGCCTCTTAGAAGAAAGAAGATTCAGCTAAGAGGCTTATATGGAGAAGCTGGCATGGAGAACTGAGAAAAAGCTGAATGATCTAAGCAGAGCTGAGGGCTGGTAGAAAAATGAACCAATTTCTACCGTCACCTT
This sequence comes from Ptycholaimellus sp. GST1_10, assembly GCA_030248095.1. NCBI lineage: Eukaryota > Metazoa > Nematoda > Chromadorea > Chromadorida > Chromadoridae > Ptycholaimellus > Ptycholaimellus sp. GST1_10. The sequence goes on along the minus strand of JASANA010001697.1, from coordinate 31,834 downwards.
CTCAAAGTTCCAGTCTCATGCTCCTCTATCCCTTCGCCCATTTCCAGACCGCGGGCGCAGCAGCGAAGCCAGCCGCCTTGAGTCCCTGCACAAAGAGTCCGAGCAGAAAGGCCTGGAACTGAAGCGCCTGCGGGCCAAGGCCGCCGAGCAGGAATCCGAGGCCGCCTCCCTCCGCTCTGAAAGGGACGCCGCCAAACGACAGCTGGGGGAGACGGAGGCGAAGCTGGCGGCCAGGGAGGACCAGTTCCGCCTGAACATGGAGAAGGCGCGGACGGTGATCAGCGGGCTGGAGAAGGGACGGCTGAGCAGGACCTCCTCCTCCATGTCCGGGGCCCCCGCCGACTCCCTGCCGGAGCTGCGCAAGGAGCTGGAGCGGCGGGAGCGGGACTGCGAACGGCTGGAGGAGGAGCTGGAGCGTATGCGGGTGAGCGATTATAAAATACATCTCAAGCGCCTGTACAAATATTGCTGAAATTCGCATTTCAAAAGATACTTGAAATTTTTCGACAACTGGCCCAAAATGTGCAATCAAAATCCTCTTCAAAGTGTACCTCAAGTAAGCAAGCTCCAACTTTATCGCCAAAATGTACTTCACTTCCGAAAATTGTCCTAAAAATTCCCAAAAAAATATTTAATACTACCTAAAAATCTCCAAAATTGACCTCCCAAACTCAGCCCCCAAAATATGGCTGCTCAGGTGATGGCGGAGCAGGAGCAGCGTCTGATCACGACGGCCTGGTACGAGCAGGCCATGGAGCTGGAGCGGGCGGCGGCCGCCGAGCGGCTGGCAGCCGCCCATCCCTCCTCTGCGCCCCACCTCCCCTTCCTCCCCGCCCAGCGCGCCCTCTCCACCACCAAGAAGTCACCCGCCCTCGCCGCCTTCAGGTGATTTCAGCCAAACCGGCCCGTCCAAGCCAATTTTCTCACTTCTCTTCCCAGAATCCTTGAAACGCCTTACATCTCAGATTGAGGATCTTTCATTTGGCATTGTGATCACGGATAAAAGTTGAGAGTAATGCTTGGCTTGAGCTAGAAACAAAAAGGAGGAAAGATTGAGGCGATTGTGAGCGTGAGTGTGTGCGTGGATTGGAAGGCGGTTGATGGGTCTGGTGTGCCTGCTGTGGAGTCTGGGCTGGCTCACGCTGGCCTTTGGCGGCCTGTCCAATGCTGGCCAGCTCCCGATGGCCCTTCGCAACCAACTCAGTCTCTCCCATCCTGTTCTTCCAGCTGTCTGACATCTTCCTCCTTCCTTCGCTCCCCATTTCTTCCTGTCTCTGTGCCAAACTTCGCTCAGGCCAAGTTTTCGTTTGTTCGGACGAGAGCATTTCTGTTGTTGTTTTTGACGCTGTTGCTGGATGTGTGTGTGCATAGAGCGTGTTTATTATGGCGATGGATGTGTACTGGACAGAGCAGAGTTTGGCTAATGGCTGAAGGAATGCACAAAGAGCAAAACAAGCAGACAGCCTTAAAACTCGTCCATGTCCTCCTCAAGGTCCAGCTCGGGGAAGTCGCCTTGCTCCACATCCATCGATTTCACCAGGCCGCCGTATTTTGGCGGGCACTCAAAATACCGCTTCCCATCCACCGAGCCATCATTCTTGCCTGAATTCGAAAGCCGGTGAAAGAGTGAAATTCGATATGTGTAAAAGTCCATACCCACAGGCTCGTCATAACGGACGCCGACCCAAATGCCCGGCTTGAAGTGCACCGGCCCCACAAACTCAATCCGTCCTCGCTTTGCCATCCCTCCGCCGCCCACACGCACTTCGCATCGGCTGCCCACCGTCAGCTCTGGCAACACAGCTCATCTTTCTCCAGCCTCCTAACGGCCATTCCAATATTACTCATCCCAGGGGACAGGACAGGGGACTGAAATGTTGCAGGTTCCCTGTCCTGTCCCCTGGGATGAGTAATATTAGAATCACCTTTAGGACAGACGCATAAAGTTCGAACCTTTGGCAGCCTCTTGGCTCAGAGCAGCGACTTGCGCGTCCTTCTGCTTTCGCTCCGGATCGAATCGGCCCAGCTTCTCCCGCTGCTTCCAGGCCCGCACGGAGTCCCCCCTGGCCGCATAGGCCTCCTCGCTCATCTCCACCTACACACACATCACTCTCCTCCTTCTCCTGCCCTCCTCTCAGAGTCACCCTCAGAGGAGGGCAGGAGAAGGAATATAGGCTGCTTCTCAATCCTGCCCTCCCCTGAGAGCCTTCTCAGAAGAGGGCAGGCGAGAGAAGAAAGATCCCTTCCTCATTTTCTCTCCCCACCTTGGCGATGGTCTCGTCGGCGGCGCTGGGGGCAGAGATGAGGCTGGAGAGGCCGCTGGGGTCTCGGACGTGGAGCACAAGGCCAGGCCGAGCCCCGGCCTTGCTGAGGCTGGCGTTGTCGTCCTCCAAACTGGCCAGGAAGGCGTTGGTCTCCGGGTCCTTCAGCTCCAGCGTCATGCTCCCCGAGTTGATCCCCGTCAACAGCTCCAGCTTACCCTTCAGCTCCCCCACCTGTGGGTGCAATTGGCTATGCCCCTCCTTGGGTCGTGGAGGAAAACGCAATGAACCTTGAGGTCCGCCGGGAATCGCCGCTCCGAATAGAGGCTGCTGATGTTGCTGGTGATGCGTAGCTCTATCATCTCTGTCATGGCTGTCTTCAGAGGCTGGATGCTTCCAAAGCAATGCCATCGACGCATGCATAGCAAAGTGTGCAGAGGCGTCTTACCGTAATCCTTCTGGTCGTTGCGGGAGAGGAGGGCAGGCAGGGTCGGCCATGATGAGAGAGGGGGGAGGCGGTGAGGTAGAGGCCGTACCCCAGCCGCCGCTTAGGCCTCAACCCCCGTCCCCCGCCTCTTGCCGAGCGCAATTAGGCGGACCTCCGAATCCTCCTCTCTCCCATCCTCCCCTAGGGACCTCTATCGCTGCTTCTGTGAGGGAGGCCAGATGATACAGAAGCAGGGATGGAGTCGGAGTCACCGCCGGCAGCCCTGCTGGAAGGCGAGGAGGTGGAGGAGGAGCAGCAGATTCCCCAGCCACCTCCAGAAGAGGAACAGGAGTCTGACAAGACTCAGCCAGAGCCCGAACTCGAGCCCATGGACGTCGTCGAAGCTCAGCAGGAGGCCAGTTCTCAGCTCCCAGCCTCGGAGCCCTCCACCCTCGCCGAGGACACTGAAACCCCTACCGCTGATGAGCCAGCAGCTCCCGTCGAAGCCCCACCACCGGAGCCTGTGAGTGAGGACAGCCAGGCTACGTCGCCTAAAGAGGAGGAGGCGAAGGCAGAGCAGCCGGAGGAGGAAGAGGTTCGGCCAGGCCTTGGCAGAGTAGATGAGGAGGGGCAATAGGTGGGGCACAGGGTCCGCCAGCTCTGGAGGCCGCAGCTTCGGAGCCTCGAAGTCCTGCTGCCCTGGTCCTCTCCGAAGAGACTGAGCCTGCGCCCGACCTTGGCTCTGCTCAAGCCCCCTCCATGTTCCCCTTTTCCTTCCACACCTATACCTTCTCATCCCCCTTCTCTGCAGGAGCAAAGGCCTCAGCCAGCTCATCATCATGGTCGGCAGCAAGAAGCTTCGTCTCAAGGTCTTCCCTTTCAAAGAGAACTGGACTGGAGGGCAAAACAGATGCTTTCTGGCCTAGATTGTGGACGCCCCGAAGCGATGTCAGGCGGGCAGCCCAGCCTCCGAGGATGAGGACACAGCGGACTCCAACAGCTCCTCCACGCAGGCCCTCAACTACTATACGGAGAACCCATTCGAGTGCACCTACTGCGGCAAGCACTACTCCACCCGACTGAAACTCCTGCGCCACGAAACGGAGCACACGGGCCAGAAGCCCTTCGCCTGCTCCTACTGCGCCAAGGGATTCACGCACAAGCAGAGCCTCATCATGCACGAGCGCATACACACTGGTCTCCTTTTCTCCTCTCCATCCTTCATCCATCCTTCAGCTTGGCCCATGTTGGAGGAGAGAAGCCGTTCCAGTGCCCCATCTGCACCAAGTGCTTCGCCCGCCAGACCAACTACAACATCCACATGAAGCTCCACGCCTCCGGCCGTCGCTACTTCTGCTCCTTCTGCGGGAAATGGTCCTTCTTCCTCTCCTTCCCTACCTCCCCCTGACTCCTGCTCCTCTGACCCTGCCTCATTCGGATGGACAGGTATCGAACGGAGCACGAGATGCTGGAGCACCAGCAAGGCTGTCTGGCGCTGCTCCAGGGGGAGCCGATGGGCAGCGCTGAGCGTCCGCTGCGCTACCAGTGCTCCTACTGCGACAAAATGTTCCACCACCGCCGCGACAAGAACATCCACGAGCGCACACACACCGGCGAACGACCCTACACCTGCGGCTACTGCGGAAAGGTCCCTTGCCCCCTTCTTCCCTCCCCCTCCCTCATCCCACCATCCTTCCCCCTGCACAGGGCTTCACCCAGTCGCAGGCCCTCACCATCCACATCCGGACGCACACCGGGGAGCGCCCCTACACCTGCACCATCTGCCAGAAGGACTTCCGCGACAGGTTCTTCCGCCCCTATTCCATCTGGAGGGCTGGACTAATAAGGCCAGCAATTTGAAGCTCGGCACTGCGCAAGCACGAGTTTGTGAAACACACCAGCGGCGGGTCGTCGCCAGCAGCTCAGCAGGGCATTCTTCTGGCCCCCGAGGCCCCCGCCAACGCCGCCTACATTGCTCTGCCACTGCATAACAGCAGCCAACCCTCAAATCAGCAGTGATGCTCTGCTACCCTTGCCTTTCCTCCGTAGTCTCCCATTTACATTTTACAATCCGCCAATTAGCCTGCTCCTAGTTGCAGTTTTATGCGTTTTTGTCTCGTTTGTACTATGAAATTATTTTGGAAGTCTATGATAGAAGTAAGACAGTTTAAAACGGAGTGACATATGCATTTAGCTCTCGAGAAATGTAAGAAGCTGTTTGCAAAATTGTTGAGGACGAAAATTTCATCAAGGAGACACTTAAGAAATAGGTCGAAATGGCAAACAATTCATAAACAGAAGCATACTTCCTTATGCTCAAAATGTGTTAAAAAATTCAAAGCACTAAGAAAACATTCCGATATTGAACTCGAAGTATGACTTTTGCACAGTTCACCTCCTCCTTAATCATCCTCACATGTAATCATCAAATTCTGCAGGACATGTGTCCTATTACCTCATTCAACTTATGCCTATATTCCTTTAGAGCTGCCCCAGCCTTTTTTTCACCGGAAGCCAAAGCTTGAGCGCCTATTCTGTAGCATTCGTGCAAGCCCAATGCCCGGCCAAGCCATTAATTCCAAAACTCGTTCCCGTTTAGCTCCAGGGCAGCCCTTCTGCCCCCGAGTGCTTGTCCAATTCCCCCTCCCGGCAGCCCTGAAGGACTTAGTCTTCCCCCCTGGCCTGAGCAGAGTGCACGACCTCTGCCGTAAGCAAGGCGGCCTTCCTTTCAGGGCCCCAGCCTTCTTAGGCAGGCCCTAGACAAGGCTTCTTTCAGCGCACCCCTGCCAAGGGCCGGTAATCGAATCTACGCAGCCCCTCCCCCCTCTACCGCACCTTCCACCTCCATCCTATCACCCCGCCAGGCAGCCACTGCAATCTCTCCCCTGCCCTTTCCTCCTTTCTCTCTCCCACTATGCCTTTAGTCATCCAGGGCCTTGCCTCGCTTGACTTCAAGCGACAAGGCAATAGGCCCCCGCCCCCCATTTGCACCCTAATATATGCCCCCTCCATCCCCCGTCTCCATCCTCGCCTCATCTCCTCTCCCCGGTCATTCGAGAAGCTTTCCTTTCGCCCAGCGCTGCGGGGAAAATTGAACTACCCCTTCATTGACGGGGGCTTCTGGATTGCTTTTTGAGGCGGCAGCAATTGGGCAGAGGCCATTGTGCGGGGCTGGGAAGCATGATGAATGTCCGGAGGCGTTGGCATTATGAGCGCCGTTTCCTGAGGCCGCTTTATATGTCTGTGCCCCCATTTCTTCCGCCTTTCCTTGCCACCAGCGCTAGAGGCGGTAAGATGATACGCGCAAGCCTCACCACCTGGCCCATTCCCACTCATTATTGCCCTCCCTACGCGTACCGCAAACTTTCTCCTGTATCCCTTCCCTCCTTCCTTCTCATATGGATTTGTAGCATAAAAGGTTGGTCAGTGGCAGGCGATAGTTGGAAAGATGTCATTGGATGAACTGGACGAGGGTCTGGTAGGGCCCAGTATGGTCTGCCTCACCCTCTACCCGGAAGGCATCGCCGTGATAGGCGCAGAGCCGGAGTTCATCGACCTCCTCAAGTCCACCATCCAGGGCAACTTCCCGACTGGACTTCAGGTAATTCGATTCTGAAGTCAAAAAAGCATACAACCAAGAAATAATCATGAATAGGGATGCAGCGAGCTGGAGGGTGGAGGCACGATGCTGAGGCTGAAGACGGGGATGCCGCCCAGAGGTGCCACCACACGCGGTCCCACAGAGGCCAACTCCCTCTTCCTCCACTCCAACGCCGGCAAACTGCTCATCTGTCAGGTTACACTTTTTCCTTTATGACCTGGCGGGCAATCTGGGCGGTTGGCTGACTCTCCAGTTTTTCTTTTTCAAAGTTGTCTGCAAAATGATATTCCCGAGCACAAACAAGCCAATTTTTGGCACCGCCAGTATTTCAGGCTGCATTCTTTGAACATTTTCGGATTGATTGCATTTATTTCATCTGCCATACAATCATGTTGTTGCTTCTTTCCAATAAATGTAAAACAATTATTGATGCGAGGTGTATAGATTCAAATTATAAAATTTATATATTCACTATTCTAATATTCAATGTCAATAAGAAGGGAAGTGATTATTAAAGAAAACTGCAGCTGCTGAGTGTACTGGAAGCAGAGGGCTGGACGGTGGCGAGCACGGCAAGCCTGGACAGCATCTGCGTCTACAACCTACCGGAAGAGATCTACCCGGTCACCTCCTGGTTCCTCAAACGCCCGCAGCCCCTCCTGCTAGAGGAAGTCGAGGAAGAGGATGATCGTTCTCAATAAATACTCTTTTCCCTTGCAGAATAGAGGCCAAAAAGGATGTCGAAAGTAGTCTAGCAATTCAATGTCACTGTGCCTAGCTTTTGCAAGTGATGATAATTCTGCCATCAGTATATGTGTGCTTCTTTTTGGCCCGTTTTTGCCACTATATCAGTTCAGAAGCAAACTACTTCCCTGGAAAGGCAAAAAAGCACATTGTCTAGGCCAACAGAAATCTTCTCAAGCGCACGCAGACGGCTTTTTGCTGCGCCTCCCTTCTTCCCCTCTTTCACACGCCCACGTGTGTGGTTCACCCTGTCATCCAGTGGTTTAAGCATGGCCAACACCTTCGACGGTTTCAAGCGGCTGAAGGTTCGTTTTAACCGCGGATTAAAGATCCCTCATGTTCATGTCAGCCTCTTTTTCCGAAACCAGCCAACGATGCTGAGGCCCATGAAATGGCCGAGGTGAAGTCGAAAGCTCGCCAGCTTCTGAAGGTCCCACAGCTCTTCTAGAATCCACGCGCCATAGGGGTGATGAATGTAGGAGAAGGCACAAAGGCGCCCACGGCCTGTTTCGCAGAACGGATCTCCGAAATCCAAGGTCCTCCTGGATCGCTAGTTTAGGCCAGGAAGCAGCTGGCAACTGCAGCCGCTGCCGCGGACTATTCTGGTCAATGAGGCGGCCGTCCAGACGGATCGCCCTTTCTCTGCCCACTGCACGCGCCCGCATCTCCACTCACCAATGCCCAAGGCAGCAGCGAATTGCTTCTTTTATTTATTATTTATAAATATATAATTTGTATACTCTATCCAGAAATGTAAGCACAGAAGTGATGTAGTCACAATTATTTAAACGTTTCGAAGTATTATCTTCTTCATCAGTAAAATAGATTTCTGACACTTGTCAGAACAAACATAATAATAACTATTAACAAGTATATGGCGCAAAGCGCAATAGGTGACCGCGGAGCACACCACCTTCCGGCTTACAATATGAATGCATGAAATTTCGCCACTCCAAAGGGCAAGTCTATGGTTTCTCAACCATTTTCGAAAGTAAGCACAAATTTGGAATCGCTATATATGACTTGTGAACAAAAAAACTCAAGTCTTCTGTTCAATTCTGAGCCGTTCAGCTGTTACTGATTATTGATGCCATTGCCGTGCGTGAAAGTTTGTCACTCAAGAGGGTAAGTCTGTGGTTTCTCAACCATTTTCAAAAGTAAGCACAGATTTGGAATCGCTATATATGACTTGTGAACAAAAAAACTCAAGACTTCTGTGCAATTCTCAAGATTACAGGAGATACAGCGCAAAAACTGTATACTGCTATTTTCAAGCCTTTCTACCCAAATAAGTAATGTTTCAAATGCTCGGAAACCGGTTCCACCCCTCCAGATCTTCCTAAAATTGCATTACCTTTCAGGAAAAAAAAAGTTTGTGACAATCCGTTGAGAATTCGGTGAGGACCAGCATTTCCAGAAATATGAGGACAAAAGTTGAGTAACCTCTATAGACCGCGGAGCGGCCCTTCGGGCCGCTCCGCAGTCAAAAATAAATTACGCAAAGAAAGACACTGTAAAAACCGTATATGATTCAAAATTTTAGCATGCTGTATTAGGTCCTGGTTGTAAAAGAGGTAGAACGCCATTTGGAATGTCATGCTGTCGTTGTACATTGGTTAGGTCTACAATTACATGAGTTTCATTCAGTTTGATGCATAAAGCCTCAGCCGCTTTGCGTTCATGTTGCTGGTTGCACCTATGTATTACCTTAGCAGAGTCAAATTCCGGTCCATGATTACTCCCTTGGTGATCCTTGAAAACGTTATGCTGGCTATTCTTGCACCAATTGCTTTTGTGTTCTTTGATTCTGGATTCCAGGTGTCTTTTGGTTTCCCCTATATACATCTTGTCACATTTGCATTTAATTTGGTATACTACGTTAGTCTGCAGCCTGGGTTCATATTTGCATTTTGGTCTGCTGCCTAGAAGGTGCCATAGCTTTGGTCCTGTTGTTGGGATTATCCTAATATAGCCTGGGTGAACAGTGTTTTTTTGTACCATGAGGGTTTTCTCATTGAAGTATGGTGTTTTGACATTAATGCATCTTCGTTCATCGTTTCCTAATTGGATTGCTGATTCCTCCTTGTGCAAGACCTTGTTTATTGTTTTATTTATTATGGACATCGGGTAGCCATATGATTTGTATTTCTTGATGAGGTACCTTATTTCAGTGTCCAGTAAGTGGGCGTTGCTGCTGTACTTTTTGGCTCTGTGGGTCTCGCTTCTTAGTGAAGATAGTTTATAAGACATTGGTGCACATGAATCAAACGGCATGACATAGTTGGTGTCAGTGGGGGGTAAACGTAAACGGGACGAATGGAAAACGTATACAAAAACGTATCCTCATTTTGCATCATGAAACGGAAAAAAGCAATGCATGGAAAAAAAACGTATCATTTTCAAAATGGAAAAAAACACAAAGTAAATAGATGCAATCCTGGAATTTTTGCATTTACCCAGGACCAAAATAGCCCCAGTTCTACACACAGGTGAGAAGGTGCCGTTTTCTGGTCTCAACCTCAAGGCTGACAAGGTCACTCTCATGGCTGACACCTTTTGTGTGATTATGGCTTTCCTCACCCTCCTGCCTCTGAATCCTCACTCCAGCAAAATGTATGAAGAAATCCTGCATTGCCTTATGATGGCGTTGGCAGTGGAGTTTAGTGCTGGGCCAGTAAAAATTAAGTTTTCAATGAAAGATGCTGTCGACGCTTTTGCTGGGACTGGGAGTACACAAACTGCGCAGCTTTTATCTACACCCCTGACCCTGAATGAGGTTGGCTGAGGATTACGCATTTCTGCACACTCTTAGAGGTCTTAGACTCACTTGGGTTGGGTGTTGTAGAGCACCTGTGAAATGGGGGTGGATAAGAAAAACGTGGCATGGTCAGCTCTGCCCAACAGCTGGATTGGCACAAAGCCACACGGCGTTTTTGGTCTCACAATGCTATGTTAGCTGTTTCAAGTCCCCAAGAAAAGCTCCAGTTTCAAATTGAAGAAATTCTGAAAATGGGTAAATGTAACTTGTAAACGTAAACACATTGAACTAGAAAATCTCAATAAACGCATGGAAAAATGTATGCATGTAAATGGCAGGAAAAAATGGACCAACCCAACGTAAATGGATGTAAACGGAAAATCGCGTTTTTTTTGCGTTTACCCCCCACTGGTTGGTGTTGCATGGTTTGCGGTAGACTGAGGTAATAGGGTACCATTGATCATTGCCATCATCACTCATTAGCATACCACGTCTTACATTTATGTCTAAGAAAGGCAGACATCCATCTTGTTCTTCCTCCCATACAACTTTTAATGAGTTGCATTTCTGATTTAGGTAGTGAACGAAATGTTCCCATTGATTGTCTTCGTCCATGATCACCATAAAAGAATCATCCACATATCTGTAGTAGCAGTGTATTATAATGTTGTGCTCTCTCGCTTCTTGTTATTATTATTTGTTGTTATAATTGTTATTATTTATTTATTTTTATTATAATATTTATTATTATTTATTATTATTAATTTGTTAATTCTTTCCAAAGCTTAAGCACAGTAGTGAAATGATCACACAAATTCTAAACGTTTCGAAGTTTTATCTTCTTCATCAGTAAAATAAGATTTCTGACACTTGTCAGAGTAAACAATGTAAAAACTTAAAAAATATAATGTAAAGTAGCATAGAAAACAGATGGTGTTAATCAAATTTTTAGTGTGCTGTATTAGGGTGCTGTTATTAATTTATTATTTATTATATTTATAAATTTCTTAAACTACATATTTTGTGTCCTAGCAAATGGGGGTACTGGCTGGACAAAGAGAGAGCATGATCTTGAGGCCCGCTCTCTATCGCCGCTGGCCAGGGCACCGCGGCTGAGCCCCACGCCATCGCTGGATGAGACGAAGCCGGCTAAGGAGAGGTTGGCAATGGCTCTGATGGAGACTCGTTTATGGGGGCATGAGGCGATTGAGAGGGGAGAAGAAGAAGGGCTCCCTGTTGGAATGGGTCCTGAACAAGCAGCACGACTACGGGCAAGCACGGGACATCTTGTTTTGATCACCCTACATAACAGCCCATTCATTATTGTTTCTATCGGAATAATTTCTGGTGGATCAAAGTCGATTTGATTTTGGATTCAAATGAATATTTTCAGGCAAAGTAGCCGTTATGCGATTTTGGAAAATGTCTGTTGCTGGAAAACTTAACCTAAACTTCAAGCAATTTTGAATTGCTGCTCAGCCGAAAAGATTGCTAAAGATTTGAAAAAATATTCATATATGGCTTACTCATCACTTGTGATCACCGTTTTCCGCAAATGAGGCCTCAGGTCATGGACCCCAGAGCCTACTGCCCGTGTCCAAAGTCGGAGCTTAAACAATTTTTTCATGCTTACTCTTCCACTCCTCAAAAGTGAGAAAAATAACTGGTACTATCGCAAGCCTAAATGATTCCCTGACCTATCACATCGAATTTTTGGCGATGTGATAGGTCCAATTCAGGTTTAGGATGAATTGTGAACAAATGGCTTGCACGATGTGATAAGTCCAAATCAGGTTTGTAAAAATCGATGTGACAAATCGGACCTATCACATCGAATTCGATGTGATAGATCCATTTTCGATGTGATAGGTCCAATTCGTATTTGGGATGGCAGGCGGACAAGGGCAAGCAGGGGAAGCACCCGGGCAAGCAGGCCAACAAGGATTTGATAGATCCTCAGCTGGGGGACCTATCACATCGATTTCGTGGCTGTTATTTTCTGATATTGTTTATGGACTTATCACATCGATTAGCGATGCTGGCACAGTTGGGAAAGGAGTTTCTAAAGTGGACCTATCACATCGCAATGTAGGCATGGCCATAAGAGGAGATTTTAGAGTGGACCTATCACATCGGTTCAAATGGGCGCCAGGCTTCAGGGTGAGAGGTGAGCACACAGAGGGTGTGTGAGCGGTCAGTGGGGGCACACAGTGGATAGAAGCGTTTGATTTCATAAGAGGTGTGAGGGCTTAGAAGGAGATGGGTGAGGGTGAAGTGGTGGGAGGAGCAGGAGTGATGGAGGAGCTGGAGCGGAATCGGTTCTACCGCATCGACCCCAGGGTCTTGGGTGCAGGGCGCAGAGAGCCATCCTCACGGTTCCAGCGCATGCCTGAAATATTAACCGATGCAATGACAATATTTTTTGGGACCTATCACATCGGCGCTTGTGCGTGCTGCAGAAGAGGAGGATGGCGATGATGATGATGATGAGGATGATAATGAAAATCATATCTCCTGCAACCAATCGATGTGATAAATCCCCAATCAGTACTGAAAGGGATTTATCACATCGCCACTTGCTTTTTTCAAAGATTTTGTACTTTAAAAAATATTCCTGAATCTTTAATGTTGACCTGAATATGGCAAAATTCATGGCGATGTGATAGATCCCAAAATTAATCATGCTTCATAAAGTACTCAGCATCAAATCGATGTGATAGATCCACTAATTAACCTTGTTTGATGATGACTGGAGTATCGATGTAGATGCAGAGCAGAGAAGGGCACCACTTGTAGTGTCAGTTGCAGGGACAGTGACAACAAGTGACAAGGCTGGGGCAGGGAGGGCTGAACCCAAGGTTGCATCCCGCTGTCAAATGGCCATCTTCATTTGCATTCCCCTTCACACACAAAAAGGCATGTCTTCCCAGGGCAGAAGGCCCTAGGCCCAAAACCGGCCCTCCCTCCTCCTCTACCCCTTAACAGCCGATGTGATAGATCCCAGTCTACCTGGACCCATCACATCGATGTGATAAATCCACTCCTAAAACTTTTCACATCGACCCCACCGCCATCACCCACATCCTTGTCACCAGCGTCGTCGTCACCGACGGCGTCGGTGGCGTCTACCACGGTGATGACGACCAAGCCCCCAACTGCCGCCAATGTGATAGGTCCCCAATGTTATGAGTCCCCCTGCAGTTGGATCCATCACATCGCGCCACTTGCACGATGTGATAGATCCAATTTGTGTTTGGGATGGTTTTGGGAATTTGCTTTTTCGCAATGTGATAGGTCCGATTTGCCGATGTGATAGGACAGGGAGCCAGCCTAAATTGCTAAAATACTTGCTAGTGGAATTTGCTGTGACAACTGCAGTTTGCTTTAGCACGCAATAGAAAAGAGTTCACTGGCACCAAAATAAAATGCGATCGATAATAAATCCGATCCGACTCTATGAATATAAATTATATTTCTTTGTTTTAAAATTTTTAAGGAAAATATTCATTTTGGCTGACCAATGATATCAGTTCCCGTATAATAATATATCGCCTTCTACGACTAGTTTATTTATATAATTATTTCTATGGTTTATCATATTTACAAAAGTCTTACACGAGTCTTCTTTCCATTCAATCATGTAAGAAGAGCCAGGTTATAACACTGTTTGTCTCATTACCACTTTTCTTTCTCGATGATTGAATTCACCATCATTCCCTGTCCCATTGCAGCTCCCCCAGCTCATCTGTCCTTTGTGAGGCCTTTTTCGCCTTCTGCCCACCTTCCGCCTCTTATGCCTCACTTGCTGCCATAAATACGTTTCCTTTACCTTTGCAGGGGCAGGCAAAAATCATCTCTCAGCCTCACTCACTTTTGCTTTTGAGTTCCTTTGTGAGCAGGACTTGTGATGCAGGAGTTTATCAGCAGTGTGCGTGGCTAAGCAGGGGGATCTGTGGAAGCGGCTTAGTTCTGGGCAGAGATGAGGCTGAAGAGCTCCTTGCACATGCTCTCCAGCTCTTCCTCGGAGGGCGCCCGACGGCGGCGGTCCAACAGGCCATTGGCCAGTCGGAAGCCTCGCTTTCGTGCCTCCCTCCTGCCAACTCACCAATCTCCACATCCGCTCCTCTAATATTACCAATCCCAGGAGAAAGGACAGGTGGAAGTAATTTTATGGGATAGTCATCCCCTGTCCTTTCCCCTGGGATTGGTAATATTAGAATGGCCCGTGGGTCCCCGTAGCCTACTTGCAATGGTCGAGCAAGCCGCCCAGGTTGCCGGTGGGCGCCTGACCCTCCAGACTAGCCAACGGCAGCAGCTCCTGTCGGCCTCCGTCTCGGGCTAAGCATCCAGCTCATCCTCAGCATCGTCAGGGAGGAGGAACAGGAGGCAGGCTAACTGAAGGAGAACCAGGTCCCCGCCTCCACACTGGCCAGCAACAGCAGCAGTCCAATGGCACGCAGCATTTTGAGGGCCCTCTAGTCGCCGACTCTGCTTGCGAAGGGGGCCTTGGATGTCTTCTGAGCGAGGCGTATGTTCCGTGCCCCGCTCCACTGCCTTAAAGGCCCTATAAGGAGGCCACTAAAGGCCGCTGGCCTCCCCTCTGATGCCTGCAGGCAAGGCGGAAGGGCCGGGGAGGCTTTTAGTGGGACAGGTAGCAGGCCAATCAAACCCCGCTTCCGCCTCCACACTGCCCTAAGCGCCACTTTGGCCTGCCTTTCACTGTCAGATCGCCTTTGACGTAGATCACTTTTGGCCCGCACCCCAAAGCCTTGCGGGGCAACAGCCGGGGCACTCAGATGACGAGAAAGGCTTGTCCCAAATATTGCCTTGCTTGTCAAATATGAAGGAAAGCATATGAAAGTAATATTTGGCACAGTCGCAATCGGTTATACCAGTTTGGCTTTTAGTTTGGCTTTTTTAAAATTCTGTTAGAATAGAAATAAGGCCGATAGGATCATTTGAGGGATTGTACCCTTGCCACCAAGTAAAAAAACTAATCGGGGCGAAATAAACTCATTTAGTTCACACGATTTATTAGATTTTTTGCGTGACTGATGTTTTTGGAGAAACTAATATGTTCGACGAATTGTTTAGCAAATAACGTTGATACATTGGATCTACATCATATTTTCTACTTCTGATTTTCGAGCGTTTCATCAAAACCATATTTCTTTCTTTTTCAACTTTGATCCCTCATAATGTTACCTCCACACAATAGTCTCAAAAACAGACAAGAACTGTACCCAGAACAGCTATCACAAAGGAGATCAAATTTGCCGGCTTTGGTTTTTCTGGTTTCTTAAAAGTGCCAGATCAGAATACGCCGCGTGCCCAATAGGAAGTCTCTATGCGGCCCAGCAAATGCCCTGGCGCCCAGGGGCTTTGTCGCCTCACAGCCTGGCCAGTAGCTGGCGGGGAGCTGGCAGAGTCAGGCGATGTAGATGTAGTAGATCCAGTAGGCGATGTTGAAGACTAGAAAGGCAAGGGGGAAGAGGTAGCGGCTCTTCTGGTCCACGGCCTGAGCTGCCTTCCGGTTCTGTGCCCGGTGGATGGCCTTCACTCGACGGATGTTCTCCGCCCACTCGTCCTCAAAACAGGCCAGAGCACAGATATTCTCCCGCTCTATATGTCCACATTTGCTTCTCCTCACTCTCCGCTCACACGGCCACAGGTGGCGCACTAGGAAGAGGACTAGGGGACAGGGCGCAGTTGAGAAAAGGCAACGCTCAGGTGAACTCACTCGAGTTTCAGTACGGCTAGGCAAAGGCAGGCCTCGCTTTCTGCCTCTACTCTGCAAGGCAGCCCTTCCAGGCCCTTCTTTAGGCGGCTAAGAAGCAATGTGCCAGCAGCTGGGCTTTGGCCAATTTTGTCCGCAATGGAGGCCTGGGAAAGAGCTGGTACCTGTATTTCGGCGCCCACGGCAGCGTCCATCTCCCGCGGTCTCCGATTCTCCGATTCAGAGCCTGCCGGAGCCTTGGCCAGAGCTGCCCAGCCCGCCGACGCCTACAAACAGCCTTCAGACACTTTCCGCCACCTTCAAATAGTTGCCTTCCTTTCCCTAACAGCTTGGGCTTGGGCTAGAGCTTTTGAGAAGCCTTTCCAGTTCTAGGAGGAGGGAGGAGGGGAACTGATCTGGCAGGGCCGTTGGGCATAGCAGCAGCGGCTGGAGGAGGAGGACAAGGCTGCGGCTCCGGATGACGGCGTATGAGGCAGGTTTCTTCCACACCGCTGGCGGGGCTGCAGTCTTCCAGGCGAATCTTCCACACCGCCTCCTCCTCCTCCTCCTCCTCCTCTCCGGCCCCTTCGCGAGGGTCCCGACTGGCCCGCCCGTGGACCTAAGTTTCCACACAAATGCCTCTTTTTCCGGGGCACAAAGGGTTCTGGTGGCAGTTTTTATAGAGAAAAGCTGTGAAGCCGACAAGAAAGCGGGATAGGTGGAGCAGCCTGAGACAGTCGGAGGAGACAGAGAAGCTGAGGAGAGCAGCGTCAAGAGCGGCCCTGAGCGGCATGCTGAATAGGTGTAGGGAGGGAGAGGAGAGGGTTACTTTGAGCTGGACAACGTAATCCTCCAGCAGGCCTTCATTCTCGTAGGAGCCTCGATGCAGCTGTGCCCATCCACAACTCTCTCTGCCCAGTTTATTTGGACGCAAGACAAGCAGAGAAAGCACCAAAAACTCGTGCGGAGGTTTAAAATGGAGCAAAACTGTTGCGAGTTACGACTGAGTTAGGATGATGGTGATCTATGTTTTGGTACAATCTTTGAACTGGCATCAGTGAAGGTACCTGGACGTGGTTGCAGACCAGGGGTTTGTTGTCGGCCCTGGGAACTGGCGCCAAGGCCATCCGCTGCTCCCCCGTCCTCCGCTTTCCCTCCCTCTCCTGCCGCCTGGTCAATCAGGGACACAATTTTTCAGTGACATCGAAATCCGCTGCTACTAATCACTCAGGCTGGGCGAGGGCAAAGCGAGCTAGGTGGACAAGGGGCTGGGATGATGGGGTGCAGGGTGACAGAACAGAAACCCACACATAAATTGCACCGCCTTTAGGGCGGGCAGGGAAACTGCCGTGAGCGCATTCAGCGAGCAAAGCACGGAGGGGCACATGAACCGACGTTTTCAATTTATCAAAACTTTGTTACAAAATTTCTGCTCAATGGAAAATATAAGTTTATTATGCTTAAAATTGCTCGGAAATTTTATGTGAATTAGTGGACAGAGTGCATACATTGGCTGGTTATTGATTTTTGATTGTTTTCTACATGCCGAGCAATATATTATGTGTATGGCGATGATAGTATGGTCTATGGTGGCGGGCTAATGGTAGGAAAGTGCTTATAGGGGTAGAGAAGGGAAGGGCACATATTGTTACCCAGACATGGCACCCGTTTCAAGGACGACTTGTCGAATGGCCTCGTTTACCCTACGATAGCCACTTTTGCCAGAATTTCACAACCCTTCCTTTGAAACCAAATAAAAATTTTCCGCCAAAACAAACGCCTCCAAAAAGGGGTTAAAAACGCCCATAAAACTGAAAGGGGATATATTGTCAACAGAAAAAAAAGAGCAAGCTCTTCAGTGCGTCGAAAAGAAAAGTTGCTTCATTGACGTGTTGGTGGGTGCGTTTGTGTCAAAAGAAGGGGAAAGGGGCGATTACAGGAGTTTGTAGCATCGTCTGGCTAGCGAGCTGTAAGGGGAGCTGGTGGTAGGGAACAGGGGTAGGGAACAGGGGGCTACTAGGAAGCGAAGAGGAGAGGACGGCCAAATGGGGGTACTAGGAGCTCTAGGAGGAAGGATGGAGGAGGATGGATACGGGCACTGATTGAGGAGTGTGAGGGAGAGCTGACGCTGGAGAAGCAGCATGTCCAGCAGTTCGCTTTGCATCCACTTATGCCTGCTCTCTTTCCTCCAACCGCCTCTCAGTAGGAAACCCTCACACACCGTTCAACCATGCTCAATGAGCCCAGTTTTCCCTCATGGTCCTCCATCATCCATGGTTCAACCCTACCTCAGACTAGCAAAAGCCTCCTCTTTCAAGCGCCTATTCATCTACAGCATGAAATGTTACTTGATTAGGGCACAGGATGAAATTTTCGAAGGTGCATATAGAACATCGATTAAAAATGTGCATTAAAAACTAAAAAACTTTGAATGCCTAACTATAGGTCCCTAGTCTCAAAACATTGAGCTGTGCAAAATCTACTGCTAAAATGTGCCAATTGATGCAAAGGTTTGAGTGAACCGTAGAATGGTGGCTAGTTTGTCTCTGATGAAAGACTGTGGGTCGGGATACTCAATGGTGCGCTTGCGTCGCGCCCAGTAGTTGACCAGCGTGAACTGAAACCAAAGCACTCCCCCAAAGCGGCCATCTAGAACGACTGAAACCTCAATCATAACGCCGAAGACAAAGCCAAGGCAGGTTCCCATCCACACGTCGATGGCTTTGATGTATGAGACCTTGAAGGGTCGTCATAAATTGGCGAAAATTGGCGATGAAATGGAAAGCCTGTGGCAGGGCAAGCCGAGCGGCAGAGGCCTGGGTGGCCAATGTGAGTAGGGTGGTGATGCAGAGCGATACTCGCCCCGGCACCGCGTCCACGTCCAGCCAGAAGGAGAACCTGGAGGGGTACTTAGCTTATGGGCTGGGAAGGAAGGGTATTAAATCTCGTGATGCTTCTAAAGCTGATCCGGCATCTGTAGGGAAAGGTCCAGATAGGCCAAAGTTTAGCCCGTCTTTGCCATACGCCATGCTGCCCCCATGTGGGGCATAGGTAATTAGGGAAGCAAAATAGTCTGCAGAGGTTTAGTCCATCCAAGTCTTGCTTCGTTAAAGTCTTCATCTAGCCAAAATAGCATCTAATGAATACTCCTTTCCCCTCCCACTAGTTTGAACTAGCCCATAAAAGCTAAAAGCTGAAAAAAGGGTCTAGCCAGGAGATGACGACGATGAGGGTGGTGGGAATGTAGGACTGGAGGATGTGGTGCATGATCTCCCGCTTCACGTTGAACTCCACCGTGATGCAGGACCAGATGCCTGGGGGGCTTCTTGCTTTGCTCTGCCTCTGAGGAAGGTGTATGGGAGAGGAGACCGGTGGCATAGACGCCGTTGCAGACGCCGGAGCGTATCTCGTTGAGCGTCATGTCGGGGAGCTTGATCTCCGGGTTCTTGTCGATGGGCGGCACACTGCCGTTGGCCCAGCTCAGGAACAGCTGCTCCTCGTCGTAGGCATCTGCTTCCCATATCAGCTCACTCACAAGCCTCCCTCAGAAAGATGAGGCGGGCCTAACAGCTGAGGATGCGAATGTTGCAGTGCTGGGAGTCCAGCGGGTACTTGGCCAGGTCCATCATGCACATCACTGTCAGGCTGATTCTGAAGGGATTGAAGGATGGGGATGTGTGGAGGAGAAGGAAGAGGAAGGCCAAGCCTGGAATCGTAGTAGACGGTGCCGTTGTCGTAGATCCAGAGGAGGAAGTTGGGCGCCGTGACCTCGTGGAAGGAGGCTTTGCGGGCGTTGGCGAAGTAGAGGTCAGGGTACCAGAGGAGGTCCAGCAAAGCCTTGTCCTGGAAGCCACCTAGGCTCACTTTAGATTTGGCATTGGCAGACTGTGGCAATGCCTTGATGAGGACTCGCGAGGATTCTTTATGCCGCAGCCTGGTGTCTACCCAAGTTTCCTTCAAACCGGATATATGGACGAGATAGCTGTTTATCTAGCTGTTTATGAGCACTCATAGCTTTCTACTTCGATCTATTCAATTCGTTTAGTTCGATCAACCATTCACAGCTCTAGAAAAGGGAAGCTTGAGAAGTAGGGAATGCCAGAGCAGGTCACGGGCCCGAAGGAGGAGAGACCTGGAAGTAGATATCGACATGGAAGCTCATGGTCTCCGCCTTGAAGGAGCTGAGGCCTTCGATGTACATGGATACCGTGACGTTGGTGGGATAGCCTGCTGAGCTTATCAGCCATAGAGACCCGCTCGAAATGCATCCTCCAGCAACCTTGGCCCTGCGTAGGGGTGGCATGGCGATTGTAGCTGCCCTCCTTCAGCAGCTTGATCAGGTTCTCCGGCACCGTGGTGCTGCAACCGCCCATTTCTCTGCCCTTCACAGATTGCAGTGGAGGCGGTGCAAGCGAGGAGTCGACGAATCAAAACCTGGACAAGCTGACGTTGCCGTTGCTGTCGGTCTTCTGCGCCGAGGAGGGCAGCAAGGCCGCCAGCATGCCCAGCAGGAAGCGGTGGAGCATTTTGGAACGGGCTGCTCTGTCCTATCTCTCCTGTCAGCCACCTAATGGCTGCTGTTTTCTGGCGCTCCTGTCATGAAGGCTTCCTTTGCCGTCTATGGACAGGCTTCCTGGGGCCGTGGTGTCGGAAGTTTCCCAGCCGCCACTCAACAGCATGAAGAGGAAAGTGAATAAAAGACGACGACAGCTAGGGGACAGGAAGAAGTTGCGGCGGCTCTGGGGGGCTGCGCGTGTGTGTGAGGCTATTGAAAGGCTTGTTAATGCCCGAGGAAAGAAAGAAGGGGCGGCTTTAAGCGAGTGTTTTTTTCGTCCCCACTCCGCCCCCCCCCTAGCGGCGAGGGACCCCATTTCCAGGAGGAAACAAGTGGAGGAAGGGCATTGACGGGCTCAGACTGGCTGTCGGCTTGTCCAACCTCTTTCCCTCCAGCCTTCCTTCCTTTGCCCAGCAACATTCCAGCAGTCATCGCTCATGTCACCCCCACTTCAAGCTTACTCAGAGGCAAAACTGCACCAGCCTAATTAGTGGTCTAGAAGTGAGCACAATGAGTCGGGGCGGGCTATGGGAGAGGACTTTGCTGGAGAGGTGTTGATTGAGCTGGAGGCCAATTGCGAGGAGGGGGGGGGGGGGGGGTAGAGGAAAGTGCATTAGGCAAGGGAGAGCGGAAGAATGCAAAGTGTGGCCGGAGGGGCATTGATCGCCCTGCCAGGGTCATGAGAGCCGTGCCCATGGCACAAAGGCCCCCACGGAGCCTCTCAAATCCAGCTTCCGCTAATGCAGCTCCCAATCCTCCAAACCCCCAGAGTCTGGCGCAAAAAAAAGGCCGACCCCGCGGCGGCGCCCCCTATTCCGAGGCCAAGGAATGCCGGTTGTGAAGGGGTGATAGGGTTGTAAGACGCTTGAGGGGGGACGGCAATGTCCTCCGCACTCCCAAAGCCCCGCGCCCGCCTGATGAAAAACTTTTACCTCACCCCGCCTCCAACTAGTCCCCCCCCCCCCTACTCCCTACTCCGTCCACCTGGGAAAGCTTCAGGGCCACAACGGCTGACCCTCCCTGGCCCCAGACCTAATCTCCCTAGACCCCGGCCTATCTCAGCCAGAAGAACCACCCCTCCAACCTGCGCCTATTACGGGCCCATTTTTCACCAGCACATCCTCTTCTGAGGCCCGGAGCCGCTAGTAAGAGATTCAAACGAAAAAGAACGCCCATGTGCCAGTGTGCCAGAATTTCAATCCGCCTGAAATTCTGTCGGAGAGAAACTCAAACTCTGAAGGCCAAAGGGAAGACAAAAGAGGCCCCCCTGAGCCGCTGCTGCACTGCTGCAGTCACTCACAGCACAACTCCTCCCCCTCAGCCGCACTGTCAAGCCCTCATCCACAGGCCTTGCACGTCCTTCATTGATCCGCTGAGAGAGGCCTGGGGCCAGCGGGCTTGATGGAAGGCAAATTGGCAGACTTTTTCAGCCAACTCTCCCAACTCCTCTCCTCCCCGTCAGGAGCTCCTCTCCTTGGCACCTTTTGCCTAAACCACTTACTGCATATATGGCCCCCCCCGCTCCCTTCCAAGCAGCAGTCCTTCATCATGCCCACATTCTACTCTGCTCCAGGCAGGGTTTGGGGAGGGAAAAAAAGGGGGGAGGCATCCTCCTGTCATCCGCAGAGCGAGGCAAAAGGGCTCTGTGTGCCGGGAATTCATTGAAGACGCTGGGAAGGAGGCGCTGCCCTACTCAGCTGCTTTCCGGGAAAGAGGGCCATTGGCAGAGAAAAAGCTACGCCAGGCCGTAGGAGAGAGAGCTCGGATTTCGCGGCGCCGTCTATCCAATCTCTCTATCGCCGTTTCCATGCCTTCTAGGGAAACAGCTGGAGTTGGAGAGAAGAGGGCTCATGGGCGGAGAACTGTAATTGTTAAACGAACTGTCAGCTTGTACATTCAGCTACTAATTTTAGGATTTTGCTCTACCAAAACCAAGCGCTGATTCGGTTCAAGTTTCAAGTTTTTATATGTATGAAAAATGTTAAAATATTTAAAAAAAACAAACAAATTTTGTAAAAATATGCAAATTACGCGCTTAAAATTGAAAATCAAAAAAAGAACATTCTAATTTAACTGTTGAGAATGCTCCGTGCATTCAGATTCAGAAATGCGCATCATTTTTTAATAACTCGTGTTTGATGAGGTCTAAAAAAGAGTGCCGTCTACAAAGGCTTTGTTTTCGAAAACATCAGCTAGATGGAGCACAGGATTTGATTTAGTTTGTGCCCAGCTATACATTTTGAGCCATATTTAATACCTCGCAAGAGAGCTTATTTAATTGTAATGCTAATTGTTCCTCTGACTCACCATACAGCTGTCAATGCTTGTGCCTTAAGAATAAAATCAAAAAAAGTGGGATTCAAGAAAGTGTCCTGGGTGAAAAAAGAGGTAGAGGGAAAAAAAATTTAGAGCTATAAAAGCAACGCTTGAAAAAGGAGGCACAATTTCGCATCAAGCAACAGCCGGAAAGACATGATGGAGCCGGCAGGTATTAGAGGCAGGGGAAGTGCTGGGAAGCCTGGTGGGAAGGGGAAGAAATGGAAGGCTGCGGGGGGGAGGGGGAGGTCATAAGAAAGCCCGAGCAATGAGGACGTCTGCCTTAGCCAGCAGGGAATTGGCATTCTCAGGCCTTCCTCATTCCGCCTCCATCGCCCAATCCAGCCCACCAACCTTTCCACCCCTACCCCTACTACCATCCTACACACCAGACACCAACTACCGCCTAACCAGCACTCCGCTCTGCAGCCTATCACCCTAGGCCTACGCCAGTGAACCAAATAGGGCCAAAAGAACCTGAAGACGGCGGATAAGAAGACGAACTGGCCAGTGGCTGAATGTCCAGCTGATCTGAGCTGAAGCAGAAGAGAGCTTACACAGTCGCCGCCGCCAGTCCAGCCCAGATGGAGGTGAGCATAGCGGCGGTCATGGCAGCAGCAGTCTTCCTCCCCGCCATCTCGGCACCCGGCTACCGCATTGCCCCATCTGACTGCAAATATGGCTCTAATAGCCGCCTTCGGAGACAGCAATCAGGCCTTTTTTTAGGCGCCCCGCCCACAATTGCCCCTTGAAAGCTGGTCGAAATGAGATCCTGGCGGGCTCAAGTGGGCGGAGGGGGGTGGAAATACTGGGGGACAATTGGTGCGCTGACCTTGAGCAGGGGCCAAACAGCTGGTGCAGTGTCCGAGGCCATAGCTGGGGACTTTGATGGGGGTGCAGGGGGAGGGACAGCGTTTTCTGATAAACTAAATTGCTGCAGAGCTGGGAAGAGGTTGGGGCGCAAGGGCTGAGGAGAGGCTCAGTGGCAGGGTGAACGCGATTTGCATCGGCGAGGAAGGGGGAGCCTGAAATTGCTTTTAGCCCTCCACGACAAAAAACCAGGGACTAGGACAGAGTTTCCGCGAATTTCGCGCATTCATGATACAAAAGGCGTCAGCCTTTGGCTCTTTCTGTCACTCCCATTCTGTACAAATTGCACACAGCCCTTCAGAAGGGCGTCAAAGTGGAGGAAAAAAGGAGTGCCCTTAGCCCAAATGGCGTTGGGCAGGTCAATTTTTGGGGCCGCGAATCGGAGTGGAGCGAAGCGATGAGTGGCGGAGGTTCCTGTAGGGGAACTGGATTAGCGCCTCAAAAGCAGGAAGGGCACAAAGTTTTTGCTTTTAGCCAAGCAGAAGCCTTTCTGTGCCTCGAGAGGATGTGGACTGGAAGCGTTGGATTGCGAATGCTGCGAGGCCTTCCGCACCCAAGAACCCCTCGTTACATTAAAACCTGCGCAGATGAAAATCCCCATTTGCACCGGCATTCATTTTTTGCTCGGACAAAAACTCTAAACGTCTGAGTAAAAGCTAACCCAGACAGAAAAGATGAGTTGAAGCTGCTATAGTAGTGATGACAGAGCTTGGGCGCTTTCGAAAACTGGCATGTGAGGAGGGGAAGGATGAATGATGAGGCGATTAGTGGGTGTGAAAGAGCAAAGCAGAGTCTTCATTGTTCAAAATGGAGATAGGTATGACACGGGTTTGGGCTTTTGTGCCCGGGTTGTAGCCCATGAAATGGCATTTCCAGAAATGTCTTTCTTTTTGCCCAACTCGGCTTAGTTCCTGAGAAATGGCCATTTCAAAAATTTTGCCCAAAATTTCTGCAAAAATGCACTATTTTCAGTTTTTGGCCCATAACTCGGCCCCATGATGGAATTTCAAAGATCTAAAGACATCGCCGGAACGCTCATTTGTCGGTTTACAATATCTTTAAAGAGTTCAAGCCCCATGGAGCAAGTCATTGACCTCATTTTGCTGCCTGAACGCAAAAATGGCGGTTTTGCGATATGGTCAAAAAAGCGGTTTTTTGCAATTTTCTGCCAAAAATTGTTGAACGATTACCCTTTTCGACACCAGAAATCGAAAATTCAGGTTATTTAGCACCTAAAGAAGGGTCTAACCTTGTGAAAAAAAGATACCTAGTCTGGCCCCATGGGCCAACAGTTGGACCTCCCATTTTCCAGCATTGAAACTTTTAGGGCAGAAGTATATGAAATAATGCTCGTAGAGAGCTGTGAGTGGTACCAATCGATGCGCAATACCCAAGTTTATATACCACTTGTGTAGACGATTCGACCTAAACCATTCCCTGACGCTGGAGGCTAAAACGTAAAACGCTATCGTCATTGAAAATTGCTTTTTTGTATTTTCTACCAAAAGTTGAAAAGTCTTCCAACACCGAAACGAAAATAGGTAATTTTACACCTAGAAATGGTTAACTTTGAAAGGCATCCTATTAGCCTCGGGAAAAGTTAAGCAAAATAGCTATGTTTAACATAAGAAATTTTACTAAAATTCATGCTAAAAAACTCCTTCTCAGAAGACAGTACTAATTCCTTTTGTAGTTAACCCTAACTTAGATATTTACAAAAAAATTGTGGTTTTAGTTAATATATATGAAAAATACCAAATTTCCGACAGAAGAATCTCAAAAAATCAAAATATCTTAATTATTTCAATCCTAAATCGATCTCTCTCAAATACACTGAAAATATCATTTTGTGCCCAATTTCATAAATTTTAACCAAATCTTTATTTTTGCTCAAAATGTCTAAATGAGAAAATTTACATGATCAATTCAAATTTATGAAATTGACACAAATGATATTTCATGTATTTAGCAAACTTAGATTAATAATAATTAAATAAAATTTTTGGAATTTTCCTTTTAATAGGATCTGACCTTTTGTATTTTCTTTTCTAAACCCACAATTTTTGTAAATCCTCTAACTTATATTCAAAAGGAAATTACATACTCTTAAAAAATTTAAAATTAACTAAATTCCTATTTATAACATAGACATATCTGACTCTACTTTCCATGGGGCTACTATAGCTTCACAAATACCCATTTCTATGTAAAATCTAATTCTCTTAAGGGTGTTAAACTTTTGTAAAAATACAAAAAAAATTTATGTAATATTTACCTAGCAATTCTATGAAATGTAAAATTATAAACTTTATCGCATCGATTGACCACTCACACTCCTACGACATTATTATATCTCTCCCTAAAAGTTCAATTGAAAAGGAGGATCATGAATACTTTTTTTCACAAGTTAACCTCTTTATGAAATAACTAATTTCGATTCTTTCGAAAGGATCTTAAATTTAAAAATTGCAAAAAACCTTACCATACCAAAACCCATTTTTCTAAAAGCAATGACTTCTCATGGCTTAACTCTAAAATATTTAAACCGACAAATAGTTCCGATGTCTTTAATCTTTAAATCCACATGGGGCCGAGTTATGGGCCAAAAACTGAAAAACACAAAATGCAAATAAATGGCCACAACTACCATTCAAAAAGAAACATCTAACCATTAGCTCACCCCACAAAGCCAAACCCTGCACATCCCTACAACAGGCCCTCTTAATATTCGCTGCCTCTTTCACTGCCTTTGTTTTTGCGTCAGCAAACTCACCGGTTACCAAATTCGAAATTTCAATAAACTGCGATTCATTAATCACTATGCAAGTCCTTTTCAGAATGCAGCGAGGTAGTTTACGTCATTAGCCGTGCCCACGAGCTCCTTTGAATGTCGCCGCATTTTTCTGGGCAAGGTAATGAGTGAGTGTCTGTGTGTGAGCGAGAGACAAAGTGGAGAATGGCAGGGCGCAAGGTGTGAGCTGGTGAGGGAGCCGCAAAAAGTAGGGAAGCCTGAAGCAGGTGCCGGCCAGGAGTGCTGGAGCTCTCTCCTCCCCCCGCGGCTCCTTTGCACGACAAACTTTGACGAAAAGGAGGCCTGTGGGCGGACAAATCGGCCCACTCCCCTACCCTCCTCCAAAGCTGCAACCTCTCTGGGGGCGGGGGGAGGGGAATGGAAGGGCGATGTGTCCTTCTCTCTCGGAGGGTGCCAGTGTCCTGGTGTCCACTCTGTCAACAAGGGTCGCGGGAGCCCAGAGAGTAGGGAGGGGCCTCTGGCAGGAGGCGCATAGTGCCTACGCAGACTTTCACAGAGCTGTGCAGATCTTCTGCATCCAGCCTTTGCCCTCCGGGGGTAGGAGTTAGGAGGCCTGGAGGGGTGCTGGTCCTTGAAATGGGCAGGGGAGGCTCCTCCAGTGCTCTCTCCTGGAACGACGGCCGCTTCTTCCCTGGGAGACTGGCAGAGAGAAGGGCGGAGTGTGTTGATGTGGAGGGCGTCTTTGTGAGCCACAGGCGCCGCCGCCCCCCCTTCCCCAGCTCTCCTGCTGCCATAACACCGCCCCTGCTGCCTTCACTGTCTCCAGGGCATCTCGAGTGGTCCCCCAGTCCTTTTCGGCTGAGGAAGGGATAGGTGGAAGGGGCGTTGTCTGTTGACGTATGGGCTAGGCGCGAGCTTTTTTGGCTCTAATAGGATTGCTGGTCATTAGCCGACGATTGGAGGGAGGAGTGGAGGTGGAAGCTGGAGGCAGAAGGTGGGAGGGAGTGTAGGAGGGGGAGACGAGAGGAGGAGATTCCAGTTTGCGGTAGCCGCTCATGAGGGCTGGATTAAGGCTGAGTGGGCGGCTTTGAGGGTCAGACGGGCGTAGCCACCCTGACTTACAAACCCACTCTCCCTATTATACTCCACCTTTTTTGTGCCGTCTTTTTCTCTCTCCCTTGTCCCACTTCTATTTTTTTTAGAGAATCGAAAAGCTAGGTTTTGAGGAAGCTATTCATTTCATTTTCTCTGAGCATTATTTTGCTGTTTTCTAAAGTAGCAATTTTAGGTCATAACGTAGCTGTGTGGATATGGGGACGGGCGTTGGAGGAGGGCAGGTGGACTCCACTGGGTTTCATCCTCGGCTCCGTCCTCTGGACGCCAACTTCGACATTCCTCATACGTCCTCTTCTTTCTCCTGGGCTTCTGAAGTTGTCGGTTGTAGCGCCGGGCTGGCATCGCTGGGTGCTCCGCTTTTGCCCCCCTCATCGGTGGGTGGAGCGTTGGCTGCCGGAGTTGCCGATGACGTACGAGGCGGGGACTGGGATGTGGGATTTGGATGCCGTCTGTCGCCCGGAGGACACGTTGCGGTGTAGCGTCTACCGCTGGCCGGCGGGCATGGACTATCCCGGCCTCTACACCAAGCGAGACGGGCTTCGCCAGGATGCCAGCTATTGGGCCTGCATTGTGGACTACCCTGATGGACGCTCCGACCCCTGGAACTTCCAGGATGTCTCCAAGATCAAGGGGGTGACGACGAAGGAGCGGCGGCTCCGGCAGAAGGCTCGTGACCTCTCCTGGACGGAGCAGGGTTTCCGCTTGGTCGTCCTTCTCTTGTCTCAGCGGGGTGTCAGTTTGTTGCAGCGGGGCGCGCGGTGTCAGTGGCCCACCGCGGAGTTGGGGCAGGGTTTGCGGAGTTGGTGACGCAGCCTGTCCCGGCGTTCGTCATCCGCTGGCGCCTGACCCACGGCCTCCCCGTCGGATTGCCTGGGGTGGACGCCCGTTGGCAGCGTCCCGTGGGGACTGGCGAGCGTGAAGACCCCACCGGCTTCCAGCACTCCCGGCCCCCGGCCACCCCGATGCTCCGTCCTGCCAGTCAGTCCTCCAAGGAGGGGTTGGCCGCTCTGATCCGCGAGGCTCTGGCCAAGTCTTCGGGGCCTCCTGGGATGCCGCCGGTGAAGAAGGCCAAGCAAGTGGTCCACCTGCGCGATTGTCCGCTTCCTTGCTCCTGGTGGTCCGGGTTCTTCAGACTGGGTCGTTGGCAGGGATGGACGGAGGTGCTGAGCCGGATGCCAGCTGGCTGGTGGGAGGTGGCGTGGAGGGGGAGTGGGAGGGAGGTGGAGCATCCGTCGGGGAGTACGTGGAGATCCCGGTTCAGGCAGGCCCATCGCCGGCCGCCGGTGGGTACTCTGGACCTCACTCCGTCGCTTCCCTTTTGGTGGCCTCCGACTCCAGTCACGCGGCACCCACTCCGTCCTGCTTCCATCCCTGTATTTCCGCCGAGTTTTCATGCTCTGTTTTCACACGCTTCCTGTTAAGGTGCGCATGCGGGTGCTGTCGGTGATCCTCTCCCGGTGAGTGTGACGGAGGATGCTGGTACTTCCGGTCAGGCTTCCGGGGGTCAAGCAGCCTCCGGTCTGAGTGATAGTTTGGAGGAAGTGACTCCCATGGTGACCTATTTCCGCAGTAGTGGTCCTTCTCAGGGGTCTCGCTCCCCGCACTGGTGGTGACGTGGTATTCATGTCTGATTCCTCTTGCTTTTTTGATTCGATAAACTTCTGGCCCGATGTGGTGGGACATTTGTTGGCCGGGTGCGGTGGCGAAGGGTGAGGAGGAGTGTGTTGCATGAAGGCAGGGCCTGTTTATCTCGCCCAGATGTGTGGGCGTCAGGTTGAGGATTGGTCTAATACGCACTGTAGTCACAGAGTGGCTCATTCGCTCTTCCAGCTCTCCTTCTCTTCCCCTCTTCCGACCCTCACAGGATTCCAGTTGTAATCCATTTGTTGTTTGTTTTGTCTTGCGGCCGGTGAGTGAGGAGGTGTTTGGGGTGGTGGGTTGGCGAGTGAGGAGGCTGGGACTGGCGAAAATTTCGCGTTTGTCTACTTTCCCCTCTGGGGCAGGGAGGAAGATGAGGCTGGTGGTGGCGAGAAAACCGTGGTTGTCGCCTTTCCCCTTAGGGGAATGCCTCATTTGTTGGCCCTGCTGGGGTATAAAAGGCGGCCCCTTGTTTGCCCTCTCCTCATCGACTCCGCCCCTCTCGTCGTTGTTCCCGCTTGCTGACTCAAGAGCCTAAGGATAGGCAGGCATTGCCCCCCGCCCTATCTTTTGTCCCTTGAGCCACTATGGCAGGAGTTCCCCGCCTCCTTCCCCCTTCATCCCTCGTCGTTTACCCCGGCAGCCTACCTCTCGCAGGCATTTTGTTAGCCTCTCGCAGCGCCAACAAATGCCTGCTGAGGACGCCTGTCGGGGTCCTTCGTCCGCCTCACCCTGTGGCAAGAAGCAGCGGCGCACGCCTAATCTCAGGCGTGCCTGCGCCTCTTGCCTCCGGGGAGTGCGCTTGGCTGTTGGTAAGTCTTCTTCAGTTCACTGCTGTGCTTTTCTGGGTTGGTCCTAACCTCTGCTGGGCTTCAGTTATCTGGATTTCTAGAAGTAGATAACTAGGCCTCAGCAGGGGACAGGAACTGCCTTCCTCAGTCGGCTTTTTGTTGTGTGCGTATTCTTCCTGGACACCCCTGATTTTTCCAAACAGCCCAGGCTTCGCCTCAATTTCTATTGGCAAATCTGGGCTTGTCGGCAGAAAAAAGGGGTGTTCCTACCGACGGCCATTCCTGCGGTGGTAAGCGGTGTTTTTCTTCATCCTGCATGGCTGAGGCTGGAGCAAATGTGGCATTGTGTGGGCCATCTGTTGGGGGACGGGGCCGTTTCAGAGTGCCATCTGATTGTCAGAGCCGCCCCCTTTTCTGGTCGTCCCATTATCCCCTTTCCTGGGTTTTGTGGGACTGGTTTTCCTGCTATTAACTGCTGGGTCTCAGCAAGGCATTGTGGCAGCAACTTGAAGTCGGGTAGTGAGGCTGAAGCCAAAGGGAGCCCCAACCAGTACAGTGGGAGAGGCCAAGGGCAGGAATGCTGACTGGGTCCAGCTGATGCCCTCCGTGGGGACACCAGAGGGAATCCCCTTTGGGACACGCCCTCCGGTGTACTCCACCAACTGAGTGTGGTGTTTGGCTGGGGGTTGCTGGGTTGTGGGTTGTTTTGGGTGCTGGGGCTGGGGGGGTGGGTGGGGCCTTTTGGGGGGTTGGGGGTGTGGCTTGTCTTGCTCCTTCTTTTGCCGCCCTCTGTGTCTTCTTTTCCCTCCTGCCTCTGTGAGGGGGAGGGAGGGGAGGGAGAGTGCATTATTTACTGTCTCCCCAGGGTCCCCCTGCTTCCCTCTTACCGTGCCTGGTCCCCCTTATTGAGCGGTTCTGGGGTTGGTTGCTAATTGCAGATGATGCAAGTGCGGTACCTGGTGGCGTTTTGGATCCAGTGGTGGTGGTGGCTGGTCCAGGCGTGGTGGGGGATGTTGGGGGCGGCCCCCGTCGCCGCGCCCCAGCTCTCCGCCTCTCCGCTCACCTCTCCTTCGCCGGCCTTGGCGCTTTCTCCTGGTTCCCTTTCTCAGCCCTTGTCCTGGCTTGGAGGGGTATAGAGGGAGTGAGGTGATTAGCAGTGGACCTGGGGGTGAAGATGGGGCGGCAGGAGGCGTTCCCTCGGCTGCGGCGCTGGGTGCTCTTCCCCAATTCCGTCGCCTTTTCAGTCCCCACGCCTGTTCGTTCCCATGGCCCCAGATTTGTTCCCCGCCGTCTTTCTGACTCTCCCTCTTTGGCTTGACTACCCGTGATGAATGTCTGTTTTCGCCTATTTTGTTTTGCTGATTTTTAATTGCTCCGCTCAGCCGACAATTCTCGTCCTTTTGCTGGCTTTGACACACCGCAAGCCAGAACGATTAGCATAAGCGGCGGTCTAGGTTGTGGCAAGCCTTGTTTCCCAGCCAGTTTCCTGTCACGGTTGGCTGTCTTTCGCCTGGGCAGGCCTAGGGGTGTAGGCGAAGGGGTATCAGTTGGCTCAAAAGGCCGTCCTTTGGTTTGCTAGCTATAGACATCTGGTTGGGGCTGGCTCAGCCCGCTCGACGCCCTTCCCTGTCCCCCCCCCCCCCTTGCTGCACTGGGGGGGGGTGTGCCTAAGCTGGCCTATCGCACCCCTCTGGCTGGCCCAGTTTGGTTTCATTCGTCCCAGCTGCCCTCCATTCTTCCCTTCCTTTGCCTTTTCTCCCCCTAGAGATTTAGGTTGGCTAATTCGGCTCAGGCCTAAGGTGGGTTTTACAAGGGAGAGAGAGAGAAAAGTAGCCTCAAAGGAGCGAAATGCGCGTGTCGGAGGCCCACTGTGCCGTGGAGAAGTTGGGCGGTGGGGCTTTGCTGGGAGGGCGGCTGGTGCTGGGGCCCGCCTGGCTTCTGCGGCGCCCGGACATCACCTCCGCTCTGAACATCACCCACGCCGTCATCGTCATCTGGGAGTTGGCTCGCTCGCTGCGCCGCCAGCGCAGCCTCTTCACCGGCCCGGTTTCTCTTCCCTCCTGCTCCTTTCCGTTCGTGGCCCTTAGCAGTCGGTTGAGGTGCTGCACAAGCGGGTCCCCAAGGGCGGCCGCTTCGACCTTTTGGCGCTCATGAAGGAGGTGTCCCCCTTCGTTCGCGATGCCTTGAACGTCCACCTTTCCTTTGCCTCTCCTTTTAGGCCTCTCTGGATTTTTTGATTGTAGGAGGGGGGCAACGTCTACCTGGTGAGCCACAAGGTCACCTGCCGGC